>PQWD01011689.1:0-64136 GCA_019425675.1 Leucinodes orbonalis | reverse complement strand
CCAATAAATATAAAAAATGCATTAATCAGCTTTTTAAGACCAACTGCAGGACACAAGATGGAGATAGGGCCATAAACTACTACGGTATGCTAAGTGGTTAACTGCTTCCATTCAAATATAGCAGCTAGGACAATAAGATTGACGTGCCAAAGCACGGAGGGGTTCGATATAATATTATTCGGTTTATTCAATTTAGATCAAGATAAAGAACACTTTTGAATGTCAATTATATTATACTATCATCAACACACATACACCCAAACCCACGCGCGCGCTTTCAACAAAATTGAACATACATACACGGAAATATTGGAACTATGTAGTGGAAGCCAGTCCAATACACAGAGCCCTGGACTTCATACTAGGGAGTCCAGGGCTACTGATATAATGGTACCATGATACACACATGAGTTTGTATGAATTGTGTTACTATATTTAATTATATCTTTGTGTTAAGAAAATTAAATAAATTTTTTTATGTCTTCTTTTTCATCAATGGAAGCCGCTCCGCCATTGGAGCTCGAAGCACATCTCTTCATTTGACTTTCTTAATTATAACAACCTACAGTTTTTACTTGCATACTTGTTTTCTGGTTTGACTCGTGCCATCAACAAGTCACGACTTTTCATGATTGCGGTTAAAACGTATCGAGCTATAAAATTATTATCATAATGTAATCTAAATTGGACCTTTTATAGTCGGAGTCATCTCTGGCAAGATGTTCAGGCTCTTGAGCACCCAGTGCGAGTCGCAGTCTTTCGGCTGGACCACATCTTTCTCTTTCTTGCTCTTCTTCGAAGAGTCGCGAGAGAACAACTGTTTAACCTGCAAAAGTTTATATATACATATTTTAACTGAATAAAATGCTAATCGAAACTTACATGAACAGATTCTGTGCTTCTTAGAAACATTATTGCTATCCACTAACGAAAGCCATTCAAAAGCGTAAAGTGGAAGTTTAATTTGATGAATGAATAGTCCGAATAACTTGATGTCATAACATATTATTGAAATATAATGATTATTACCTTCTCGAGTCCAGAAAGTTTCTTGGTGGCTTTTGGCGGTTTCGCACTGACTTTATCATCGGTTGGACTTTTCTCAAATCTGTCTGGTTTAGGTTCAAAATGTGACCCATCGTCAGCACTCCTCTCCCTCGGAGTGTACTCTTTTTTATAACTGTCATCCCTGTAATCTTTAAACCTTGCCATATATTCTCCATTCGCGTAAATCTGTTCAGCGGGATAATTATCTTCCGTGTGCCTTCTTTCACTGGCCAAAAATAGAGAAGTGTCTCGGACATCATCGTCGCTTTGGTGCATTCTGGGTCTTCGATGAAGTTCTCCACTAGATTCTTTCCTGAAATCATTCTCGATACCTGAATCAACTAATCGACTATCGATCTCATACCGTCGTGGAGTTTCATCTCGATAATATTCACGGCTATCACCAGAGTCATGTCTTCTTATTGTGTAATCGTCTTTATAACGATCCTTGTTTTTAATCCTACGTAAGGAATTATGGTAAGACTCGGCTTGTTTAGCTTCATAACGAATATTTGCATAGTCATCTTCCCGTTCTTGAGCAATCTCGGGATTTGAAGCATAGTGACCTTTCCTCTTTCCAAACCAATCATCTTTGACCTTGTACTTTTGGCCACTAATGGTCTCGTGACTAGAATTTACGTTCTTCTTTACTTTATATTTCTTTTCTTTGTATTCATTAGGCGTAAGAATAGGTTTGCCTGTGTTGAATTCTAGACTAGGAGGCTCATATTCAGGCTCTGGTGGAAACACTTTTTACCTGATCTGTATCTTGGATCGGTATTCAAACTATCGATGAACTCGCGCCTATCTAGTTCACCTTTGGGAGCCGTTTGGAAAGTTCTACTTTCTGTATTGTATTTAATTTTATGGTTATCTCTCTCATATTTGTTATAATCTTCGGTAAGACTGCTTTCAGCGAAGCCATCTCTTTCAAGTGTGTGGCTATAATATCTAGCTGTTTCATCAACATATCTTTCAGTTGCTTGTCTACGTTTTTCTGCTTCGTATATAGGATCAGATTCTGCTAAATATCTAGTCACAGGTTCGACTGTATGAACTTTTTCACGCTCAATTCTTCGAGCATTTAGTCTGGATTCTAAAAGTTGACGTCTATGACTCAACTCGTTGAAATCTAGATCTATGTTATCCTCATTCTCCATAGTTTTTTTCTTTGTGTCCATACCATCTGCTCTTCCCTAAATGTGTCAAAGTAATCACGAGATTTATCATTATTGGAAGGATATTCGTTTGCGTAAGTTGGCTCGAAGTCATCAAAACTAGTAAGTTTGTATTCTCTGAATTTTGGTTTTATAGGAGAATCAGTGATTTTGTATGATTCTATACTGTTAAAGTTATTATTTTCGTTAGTTTTGTAATTATAGTCATAACGATTTTTAGAATTTTTATGTCGTTCTTCGTAGCCCTCATCTTCATCAGAAAAGTTTCCATATTTCTCTCGGAAGGAGAATAAGTTTTGTGTACAGTTTGCTTGCCAAGTCGACTGGATGTATTATCATTGTGGTCTCTTACTACTTGAGCATAAACTACTCCTCTATCAGTCATTTTATTAACTGGTGATGGAACTCTTTCTGGACTTGTTGTACGGACAAATAAGTTTGGATCTGGACTGACGCTTGGTTTAATGTAAGAGAATGGCTGATTGATGTTAGTGCCGTTCGAGGCGATATTAAATGTGTTTTTGGGGAGGCGTTGATTGATCTTCTTTTAAAATCTTCACCAAATGATCTACAGTATGTCCTCGGGTTAATGGAGGCTTGTCAGGTGGCAGTTGACTGCTATGTATCATTTCTTTGTCACCATACACGTTTTCTTCTATCTTTCTGATACTTTCTTTTATTTTCTCTTTGACTTGCACGGGATTTATATCCTTCGGTATATGAGAATCTATCTCATCAACAAGAAGGGTCTTTTTAAGTTCAGTTTTTCGTTTAGGAGTTTCTGTTATAGGAGGTGATTTTTCTTTTTCGGAAGATTTCCCCCTTTTTGTCCGAACCGGTGGCTTGGGCTCTTGTTTATCGGGTGTTTTATATCTGGGAGGCTTTTCCACTGGGTTTACTTTCCTGTTTACACTTCCTTCACTTTTTATGCTGTCTTGTTGCGATAACTTCTGTTTCTGAAAAACTTCTAATGGAGGAGTTTTTTTGAAATAATCTTCTCGTGGCGAGCTCTCTATTATAGGTGAAAGCTGTGTTTTTTTATTTCTTAATGATTTCAAAAATTCTTCTGATTCACTACCTGATCTTTTTCTAATAGGCTTTTGGGTGTTAAGATTTGTATTTGATTTTAGATCTGAAACGTCACTTTTGCTTCTTTTCACAATAACAGGCTTAGTTGTGACTTTAACCGTAGCATCGGGACTTTTGGTTCGTTGAGCGCGCCGAAATAAAGTAGACAAAGATGTTCGTTCCTTTCTTTTTCTCGCGCTTACATCACTAGTCGATCTACCTAAAGCAGATTTTGATGGACTTTCAGAGTTAGCGTCGTCACTGTTTCTCCTGCCAGATCTATCTTCTTTGAATTTTCTTCTGTGCGGTAATGAGAAAAACTTCTCAGGAGGATGGTCGGCCGTGCATGTCACACTATCTGCCTGAGCTCGTACTTTGTCTGCTTCTTCTTGAAGTTCTTTTTCTGATAGATGAGTGAATGGCTCCTTCCTCAAACTTTTTTGTTTGGTGTTCGGAAGAGGTTCCCCGCCGCGATTCACGCGGTTTACCTGAAACAGATATAGTTTTTAGAACTCAATGTCATAATAATATGTGAAAACTCTTTGCATCAATACCCTAAATAATTGTATGTGAGTCCACTTTGTGTTCATAGAAAGAAACAAAGTGTATTTTTATGAACACAAACACACTTTTGTTATTTGTGGAAGATTAACTTATGAAAAATAACACCATGATTATACCCGTCGGTGTCATATTTTTAAGCAATTCGGCTAGCTTTTACTCGCATATTATACGGTGTTGGTTATTGTGACAACACAAAGTTTTAATAGTTCATTTAATCTGATTCAAGTATAAGCATTTTGGACTAAGAGTGGAATCAACAAGATGAAAGCAGCAACAAAAAAATAATAGCTGAAATTACTATTTATATTATTTTTAGTTCACTGTTGAAGTGAAGTTGAATTATGTTCGATTTTTTGAATTGCAAGACTTTTAGCATATCTAGATTTTAGCGTATTGATGCAAAATTATCATTTGATGTTATTTATTTTATTATTATTACAGTATAGTTGATTATTTTGTTTATGTTTTAATTTCAATTAGTAGAAATATTAAATTAATTTCATTAGTGGCGTCTGTTATAACATACGAAAACATTTAATTATATACATAAGAACCCACTGAAAGCAGGAACAAGTAAGTTTTAAAACAAAGTGTGTCAATAAGATTAAATGCAAAACAATTTATGAGGAAAATCTTCATAAAATATTCCTATAAAGGATTTGCGTATATAAAATGAAATTGGTAAATATTCTGTTTGGTAAAACAGCAGTATAGAATACAATTGTCAACATCGCTTCCGGGCCGTGAAATAATTTAGAGATAAATGTTAAGTAGGGACGTGTAGCGCTTTGTCACTCCACCGAACCTTTTAGAAACCGATATGTCACTCCGCCTACCAACAGTGAAGATTATGACAAAACTATCAGTCGGAGGTATTAGTACAGTAATGATAGTGAATATCGTAACTCCAGTGATGAACTGACACGGCGTAATAAAGTTGGCAAAGTAATGAAACTAGTATTGAAGTGTCATGTTAATTTCCTGTAAGAACCTCAGGCGACCGCAAATTATTATGACACGTATTCAAAACATATGCAAAAACACATTGCAAATCAGCCAACAAACAAGTCAAAAAGTTCAGATATCTTTTACGAAATGTATTTGCAATGAGTTGCTACGAAATGTTACGGTGATTTAGAATTTAAGCAATAATAACATAAAGTGTAAGGTCCGTTTTAAAAAATGATTTTTTTTTACGTGAGAATTATTGGAGATTATTGTGCACATTTTAACCTATCTGGGCATTCTTCAAGCCTTCTTTAATAACATTTTTAATAGCTATGTGTCCGCACACAAGCAATATCAAATTCTATCTGGAAATCTCTGTCAACGGAAAAATATTCAGATTATTCTTACATAATTAAGAATTTCCATTCTTCGTTACACTTGACATTATATAGGTTCAAAATAATAAGAAAAGTTTAAAAACCCTTTTTCTGCGCGTGTTAAACTCAAACATTGGCCTTTTTTGTTTCGGATCTTACATGTGCCTGCTAAAAATCCAAAATGCCAATGGTAGTAACATACTGTGCGTTGCATCATTGACGATGTCACATCTATTTATAGCAAGGTTTTTGGCTACACTCGAAAGTTTATTTCACCGCGAAAACTCCTAACCGGTTAGCGATCTCTTTAGCAAGGCTTACCATTTGTATTCTTGTATTCTTAAACAACAAGAATGATGGTCTAGTTACTGAACTGTATTGACCTCATACGTAGGTATTCAATAATCTAAAAACTCTAGTACCGTTAAATATGTAAACATTAGACTGCTTTCTAGACCCAAATTAAATATTTTATTTATTTATTTCGTACAAAGGTTTGACAACTAAAAGTATACAAAAAAGGAACAATAAGTACAGGTAGGCTTATCTCTAAAAAGAGATTTCTTCCAGCAGACCAAATAATATAAAAGAAAACTAAAATGTTAGAGCGGTAGACGAACAAAACCATGAACAATATACACTAATACTAACACATGAGATAGTATTGTTGAGTTGAGTATAGAGTTTTTTAGTATCTATAGGAACTAAACAACTGATAAAAATAATTACATAACTTTTACTCTTGATATTATATAAAATTACTTTATACTTTAAGAGACTGACATCAAAACAAAAAAAAGAAAAATAAAAATATTTATGCACACGAACGTTTGCCTCGCCCTGGGATAAACTGAATATTTTTGTCTCTCTAATCATAAGCTCTCTCTCAATTCACGTTAGTTTAGGTACAGAAAAATAATTTATTGCGATAATGTTAAAACTCAAGTTCTCTATGCCCAATATAAGGCCGGCTGATGCTATAAGGCCACAAGTAACCAAGGTTTAAAACTACCGTTAATATTAAAAAAATAACAATTTTTCTATATCACTAGTCCGTTTTCTCTCTTTAAACCTTTACAGTTCACTTCTGGAAATAGATCTCCCCTATTTTGCGTCAGATATCTGGTAGTGCGCTTTTCTAGTACTTACACTACACGACGTTCCACTAGTTTGTTTATACAGTTATTCTGGTTGCTTGAAGAACACATATAACGTCGCAATCCTATATTCATTTATGTAACAGGCAGCCAAACGAGTAAAAGGTTCACTCTGATGGAGTGACACTGGAAACCATGGACAATAGTACCTCCGAAGTAGCAGTGTGTTGCATTCCTTTTAAAAAGATGAAGGAATTGGAAAGTTGGGAGCAGAAGGTAAATATGAACACAACGCTCACGTTGTTTCCGCCGGTTTTCTGTGAAGCAGTTGTATCACGGCACGAGTCCTTAACTCATTGACCGCTAATGACGCTGAGAGGCGCCAGACAAATATAGATTTTCTATGATTCCTGGCGTTCAATGGGTTAACATTTTTTAACGCCTCATCATCATCAGCTCATTAAACGTCCTCACCGAGCGCAACAGCCTACGTATAGGTGTGATTGGGCCTTAGTCGTCAACGCAGGCCCAGTGCGGATAGGAATGCGATTTTAACGCCTGAGCCGCCTTAAGCATCACAAACAATAGCTTTTCCATTGTGTCTAGAATCCTAGCTGTCAAGGCGTGTCTATACCTATGTTTTTCAGTTGAAGAAAAGCTTACTTTTTAATACGCTTATATTTTTGTCAAAGGTAAACGGTCAGTACGCTCACTTGGTGGTAAGTGATAGCGTACTATCGCTTTTTCCGTCAACACTGCCCTGCGCCTGTCACCCCAGAGATGTCTCTTATACCCGGTAACTTTACTAGCTTTGCCCTCATCCCGAAACACAAGTGCGGTTCACGAGACGCTAGCAGTCACTGCGGTGTATACCTACCTAGACAACTCAGGAAACTTACTCATGTACCTATTGTTTTTGACACACCTTATTTTAAATATTATTTATATACGCCGGGCACTCATTAACAAACTGTATCGAGTGACTTCATTCATTTAGTCATTGAATTTTTTGGTTACATTTTCAAAGAGTATTGACTCGGCGAGGTGACTAACATGTGTAGGTGTTAAAGCCTTTGTGTCAATTGAAACAGGAAGCTTTTTATTGCACAGTGCACTAGAGATCGCGCACTCCATAGAAATGTAAGTGTAGTAAATTAAAACCTTTTTACTTTGAAGTAAAATCGGTTAAAATTTATTTTCATTTCATACTATTATTTAGCGACTATTTTGCACAAACTGCCTCCCCTAATGATTTCCACGCGGGTCAATCCCTTGCAGTTGACATCCATTTGACACCCGCCACCTTAACCAGGACCATAGATAATACAGATAAAAGAAAAACCAGGACGTCCGTGTATCTTGTTGGGGATCGGCCTGCGCTTCGTTCCCGTTACGCTACGAACCTTTCCGCCAATTAAATATTGAAAAATGTATTGTCCACGGTCAACCCGCTTCGCATAACTGTCACCGAAAACCTGTATCGTCCATTTGCGTCCTCTATTCCTAAGCGTGATAATCTATACGAAACATAACTAATCGCGCAATATTATAATAATTTGTCGTTTACTAATGCAGATTTCACTATAATGTTTGAAATGTGACTTGCTTTAAATAAATCAGCATACATCAACTGTAAATACCGGAATCTGAACTAGAATGACACGAGCAAATTCAAGCAAGATGGCGACCTTCTTTAAGGAATAACCTTGTTGCTAAATTAAAGAAAATATATCTGCTTATCGCTGTAATATCTCCTGCCATTTTATTGGTGAGGGTTATCAAATTCCACCAGGTCTAATAGAGGGTGGTGGAAGGTGGTTTGTGTATATGTTAATCACACTCACTCAACGAAACCCAAAAAACTTTTTGTCACCAAGTGTACGGGACGGTCAAGACGCTCACCTGATAGTGATACGCCTGACCATGACAGAGCGGCTTTGACGGAGACCAACAATGATAGTCTGATAACTATCATTTCTTTTATTTTATAATTATTCTCCATCATCGCCCCACTGCGCCCGACACCGTTGACAACAGTTGTTAGGTGTCTCTTACCCTGTTTTCACTAGCTGCGTTATATTGTAAGTAAGTAAATATTTATTCAGTGAAAACGTATACAATAACAAAATACAGTAAATCACAAAAAGAAACATAAAAAACCTTTCATTCTTTACTTAAAAAATAATAGTATCACTGAAAAGGCACGTACTCAGCATATGTCGAGGCAACACAAGGCGCCTCGACACTGGTCTACCGTATATTGGTTTTCTTTCTTCGTTTGTTGCTAATTTTTAATTTCATAGCCCTCATAACTAACGAAACTTCTGATCTAACACCGAAGAAAAGAGGAAGCAACTGAAAATCAGCACATGACCCCCATGACACTCTCCCTGGATCCGCCAGTGGCTACGAATTGGTCCGTGTGGAAGTTATTATGGGCAGGCCTATACTAGCAGTTCATAATAAGTAAGTTAAGTAAGTTCTGCAGTGTTGTCTGGTTTATGGCGTCTTTTAAAGATTGAGAGATGCGATCGCACCAGATATTTTTTCCAGTGATATAATAAAATCAATAAGCATAATCATAATTAGCGTAATATTACGTTTTACGCAAATTGCCGAGAGTCCTCATCCCAGTCTCTACAAGCGATCATTCACAAGTCGTTAATCCATTCGGCCGGAGAGAAAAAACCATGAATATAAATATGTTTAATTTCAATTTACCGATTAACATTTTTGTGCAAAATCTCTTAGTTAAATTTAATGTTGGAACAAAATATTGAACGTTACGTACAAATTAATCTTTCGATAGCAATAAACATTTATACGATAAAAATAGAATACGAAATCTGTGGAACAACCTTTTAGAACGATTAACGTATATCTCAATCAATTTAAACGTATCCAATTGAAAATTGAACGGAAGCTGCCAAGGCTCTTTTAGATGAGGCTTGTTGGTTTTCGATCGCCGTGAACAATTTTAACACCTTTACGTCTACTTATCGATGTAGGAAGCCTTAGAGCTAGGGCCTTACTGGAAGCGTAGTGAACTAAATAATTTAAAACGTCCTTTTCACTTATATACTTATTAAAAATTCTGTTACAATATTGGAAAGTGGTTTAAGAACGAGATATTTTTTCAATTATCAATATGACACAATAGAGGATTTTTATTGGATAGACATATGTGGTTTTGCTCAGCATTCACAAAATATTTGTTATAAATTACTAGCAGGAAATTCACAAAACTCTCTAACCAATTAAATAACAGATTTGAAAAATTTACTTTTCTTGAATTATTACTTTGTTTTTCAACGATATACTTTCGACTGGACCGGTGGTGCTTTCATATTAACTATGAATTAATTAATATTCACGATTAAAAAGGATAGCTACGTAAGTAACACAGTGTATTCAGGGTACCTACTACCTGCTATAGGACATAATGTTCATTGCAATCGGTCGCTGGGAACAGCTGCTGAAAATGCCCTCTCCAACTCAACTTTTATATGCGACAACAACCTAAAGAACTATATGTGAACAACAGGAATATCCCCTTGTCCCCTCTACACTTAAAGGCATTTCAGTTTGACAAGATCTCGCGTTTAGACCAAACCATTACCATTAACCGCTATCATACTAACCCCAACTTTTTCAGACTACATCTTTGTTATTTCACTCAACATCTGACGTCAGTATTTACCACGTCCATATTTGAACAAGTGGACAGCGAGCTCTTTGTCGTTTATTGGCCGTCGAATTATTATGGCGAACGTTTGTATGTATGTATGCTTTGAACCAGTGTTGCCGCTCGAATGTCTACTATCGATAATAAATAATAAATAAATATCCACTGACATTCACACAGCGCCATCTAGCCCCAAGTTCAGCGTGAAGCCTGTATTATAGGTATTAAACAACGGATAAACATACTTATATATTTTTTTGTAAATACATACATACTATATATAGAAAACACCCAGACCATTACAAACAGACATGTTCATGTACACAAATGTTTGTACTGCCCGGGGATCGAACCCGGAACCCTTGGTGTTGCAGTCGACCTCTCAACCGCAACACCAAATGAGTCGTCATGGTGGATGGTGGGATAGCCTCGTAAGAGAAAATAATATATATACAAAATCATTTTTTCGTTGTCTCAATGTTATGGACTGTTGCCCTACTACCGGGAGGTCTGAGGTTCAAATCCCGCCACGTACCAATATATATTCGAATATTCAAAATTATATGTACGTTACCCAACGCTCTTACGGTGAAGAAAAACATCGTGAGGAAACCTGCGCACGCCTGCGAAGGTTCAAAGGTTGTGTGTGAAGTCGTCCAATCCGCACTGAGCCCGCGTAGTCGACTAAGGCCTAAACACCCGCGTACGGGTAGGCTCGTGCCTTTCGGTGGGGACGTTTAATGAGCTGATGATGATTTTTCGATACTTTAGATAGTATTGATACTAAATATATTATATTACATGTGAAACTACCGAAGTTTATTAAAAAAAATATATCGATAGTATCGATTCGATTGCTTCCGACTATTCCCAAAACTATCGATAATAATCCTATTGATAATATAGATGATTTCTAAGATCAACAATCGATATACAAACTATGGATACCTAGTACGTCACTGCTTTGACTGTAAACAGTTTAACGATCCGCTAGGCAAACGGCCTTTGGCACTATTTGTACACCACATTAACGAGACATTAAGATGTACGGATTATCCGGTTTACTTGCCCTGAATACTTTGATGGAGTTGCTGACAATGTTAGTTGAGGTACTGCTGGCCCATCATAATAATAAAAAATACTGAATAGACACAGATACTGACACAGTGCAGCGCCATCAAGGCCTTATTAAGTAAGGATCTAGCTTGTACATCTGGTTAATTAACTAAGGAAAATATAATTAATATTTCTTGGAAAACATAAATATTATGACTTATAAAACATACCTACTTAGAAAAGATCCTGGCTAATAATCAGATATGTTCTGACTAACTTTGGCTTTTCTACACTGGGATTAAAACCGGAACTCCCGGTATAGTAGCCGACTCCACAACTATTACTATTTAAGGGTGGCAATAAATAAAAAAAAAAAATTAATTTCATATATCTCTCTCTTCAACCTATCACAGTCTACTGCTGTACATAGGTCTCTCCCATTTTACGTCAGATATCCCGGTCCTCCGCTTTTCTTATCCAGCCTCCACCAGCGTCCTTTCGCAAGTCGTCGGTCCATTGGGCCTATGCTACACTTGCCAAGACGCGGTCTCGACTCCAGAACTCGTCTGCTCAAACGGCCATCGGTTCTGCGACATACGTGACCAGCCCGCTGCCACTTCAACCTGCTGATCCGGCAGGCTATGTCCTTTCCTTTTTATAATCCTTTCTGATCTAATCCTTAAGAGAGACCCCCAGCATAGCTCGCTACAAATTCATATCATTGACTTAAAATTACTATCGTGGTGACATTATGATGTAAGGCACCCATACAAAAATGTTTGAGCTGGAGGACAACCCACGACCCTTGGCACGCAGCCAGGATACACTAACAGGTATATTATACAAACATTTAGCACTGTGGACTTATGAACATCGGAAACAATGCACTCATAAACCAGTCGCGCAAGGTCAATGTGAAGAATTTTTCTCGTAGGTTGAAAGTCATTGGTACCCCCGTCCATTAGACTATGCCCACGTGCGTTATGAGAAATCAATGCCACTTGTATTAGGAAGTTGGTAATTACAGTGTAGTAACTGTTCCTTCCTTCATGATGCTACGATTAAGACTTTTTTAGCTTGAGTGAGATCGTTTATAAAGTCTGCATGGATGGAAATCACGCTCATTAGAGATTTTCTGACGATATGATAGTGTTAAAATAGAAATAACTTGCTATTCGTACATGAAATTATCATACAATTTTTTCGTTTCGAATAATTTTTAGATAATTAACTAAAAATAAGATACAATAAAATGCGTCGAGGAAATGTTTTGCATAAAGGTCATTTCCTGATAACAAAAATATTTGACGGAGAATAATAGGTAGAGCGTTGGTGGCTCAATGGTGTGGACTGTTACCCTCCTACCGGCTGTGGTTAAAATCCCGCCAAGTACCAATATGTTTTCGAATTTTCGAAATTAAATGTACGTTATCCGACGCTCTTACGGTGAAGGAAAACATCGTGGCGCACGCCTGCGAAGAGATTCAAAGGTTGTGCGTAAAGTCGTCCAATCCGCATTGGGCCCGCATGGACGACTAAGGCTAAACCCATACGGGTAGGCTCGTGCCCTTCGGTGGGGACGTTTAATGAGCTGATGATGAATAGGTATACAAATTCCTCCAAATTGTGTACAATTGTTTTGTTTCTGAATCTCAAATAATTAATGGTTAAATACTAGTGGCTGAAAAAACACAATAATATCCAACTTTTTACAAGTCGAGATTGTAGAGTCGGATTATTCAGTTAAAACCTGGTGCAGTTTCGCAACCACCTGTAATGGGTTTTAACGCGCTAAATGATTTTCACTATGTCCACTGATTCGAACCCAGAAAATACAGATCAAACAGCAATCGAAGCTCAGTATTTAGATAACTAGACCACGAAGGTTATATGCCAACAACAATTGAGACTAGAGTATACGACCGATATCAATCAAGATTGACACATGAATGGTGTACGGTAGATGTAAGTAGCGTCATGCGTCGGGTTGTTCCAACATTTTTGTTCGCATTGCAGTCTTTATTCATACTGTAAACACCAATGAAGGTATGGTTTTATGCACGTTAGTACCGTTTATTCTTAATTAATGCATGGTTAAAAAAAGGCGTCGTCACTTAGCCTAGTCAGAACAACCCGTAGACACCGTTTTTTTATCATCTATAGGCAGACATTTGACCGCCATCTCACCTGATGGTAAGTGATGATGCGGCCTAGGAAAGATCATGCCTGCCTAAAAACAGCCTATTCACGCTTGCCTTGAAGACGGCCAGGTTTTAATGATCGGGGAACACATAAGGTTTTAAAAGTAAGTTCTATGTTGTTTGGATATCTACATGAGTACTGGGTGTTAGTAGGCAATACCACTCATAACTTCCGACTTGACAGTTAAATACTTTAAGTGTAAATGTATAAATAAATCAGGTGTAAGATAATTACTGATATAAGTGGACATCATGTCATAATTTCCATAAAATAGTTACTGGAAAAATATTAGATAACCAAACTACTCATTATAATAACTACTCACTTTTTATCACAATAAACATTGAATAGCCACAATAGGTCTGCGTTGTAGTAATATGTAAGTATTTCTTTGTTTTAACTAAAGTGTAAAATCATGCTGATTGTCAACGTAATGTATTGATAATTACGTCTTAACTACTAGCTTTTGTCATCATTTGGAATAATGATTTAGAACAATGAATCCTTATATTTGAAGTAGGTATAGTATTATGGTTGAGACTAAAAATATCACAAAGAACATAATCAGCATACCATTTAGACTTAATTCACTCTAATCCACCAACAGATCAGCGATAATATCTCTTGAGTCCACAATAGCATTCGATTAACATGTTAAGGAGATGTTTAATCACAATTTTAGTCATGTCAGTGGCTTTCGCAACTGTTGACCACAAAAGGTACCCCAGTTCGGGTCAATGTCGGCAGAAAACCGCTTGTGTGTGCTTGATAAAATACAGATATCGTCATCCGATGCCTTTTTCGGTTCGCCTCGCAACTCCAGATATGTATCGGTTCGCCCCCACGCGTTTACTTAATGGATGCCTCAGGGTGCGAGCATTGGACCGCTGTAATTGATATTGCCTGGATTCAGAGTGAATTAATTTAAATAGTACCTTGATTTGGGAGTACGTTGTGAAATCGTGTAGTAAATTTTGGGGTTATAAAACACAGTGTTGATCTGTAGTTTTGAGAAATTATTATTAATATTTTTTGCGTTAGGACTGTTTTTGGAATGGGCTATTGGGCTGCATAAAGTACTTGATTAGCTTACTAAATTATCTGTAGAGGAATGTAAACTGCACTGACAACCCTCTTTTTAGGATGGTTTAGATACAAAAGATACATTTTCCCGTTATTAAGGCACAAGTTATGGTGAAGGAAAACATCGTGAAGAAAGCTTCATGCACGCCTGCGAAGAGATTCAAATGTCGTGTGTGAAGTCGTCCAATCACTGGGCCCCCGAGGACGATTAAGGCCTAATCACCCAATACGGGTAGGCTCGGGCCCCTCAGTGGGGACGTTTAATAAGCTGATGATGATGAGGCACAAGTTAACAAGCTTGCATTCATGTTTACAAATTTAAAATTACGAGTCGTCATTGTGCGAAAAAAATATATTTTGTACTTTTCGGATTACAGATATTTGGCTTAAGGATAACCACAAATCTATCACACCGGAGATTCAAGTGTTTAGACTCTATAAGTTAGAAGATATAATACGGTAAAATTATGATAAAATTACGTCAATTTCAGACTTTATTTTAAATATTAATAGTAGAAAACTATAAGTTAATTGGAACAATTTAAGCGTGTCTACGGGGACCTCATTTACAACGTATTTTTTTTTAGTGAAAACTGATTGGCTTTTCTAAATGCTCAGTGTTTGCAGTAGCAAGATATATTCGATCATTCGGAAATTAAAAAAGTAGAGATCAATCTTAAACAAAAATAACACTAAAGGAACAGTTTAGAAATGCAGAATTTTGTTCCATTTTACCCCGCCGTTCCTATTTTCCCCGTTTTACGGTACTAGAAATTTTACCCCCGCGGGCCTCGTAAATCATAACTTTGGTAAAAGGCCCCGAATTACAGAAGTGAAGTTACACTTTAGAATTTAAATATATTTTTTATTATTCATTATACAGTACCTACATTATCTATTTACATGGTTAGTACTTAAAATATGTGTGCGTGTATTTGTGTACGAAAGCAAACGTGTGTGTGTTAGTTTGTGTGCAGGTTCAGTTGCATGTGCGATTTTAATACTGATAGGAAACGTGTCTTTTTAATTGAAATCATGTTTGGCAAACGTGATTTGTGACTTCGAACCTACAGTTTACATAACAGATACTGAATGATAGGCAGCGTCCGGTCCCAACTAGTGCTACACCAAGCTGAAGTTGTGTAACTCGGTCGTAGGATATTGCAAATACTACACAACAGCCTTAATTTGTTGGACTTGCCTTAGGGAGATTTATTCTAAATCCCCTGCAGTACTAATTAAGGCCTTGGCATAACTTATGTTGGGGCTTAAGTCATGAAATATATTAAATCTGTCTTAAAATGTTACAGTTGGAACTCAAAAATCTCACTCTCCTTTATGGAAGCCAAATCATAGTTTGTAATATGTCTATTCAAAATAACATTATGTCAAGCTACACACAGATTTTTTGTTGATCGTTTGTACAAAACAAACAAACGACGATACGACGCAATATATCTTAAAACTCAAAAGCATAACGCTAAATGAACTGACTATTATGAATATGTCACTATTAATTAATATAATGCCAGTATCCTTTTGATATTAAATTTCTAATTCTAGAAAATTTTTTGATCACATCAAATCAAATTGTCGATAGCCTCTTTATGTTTTTTACTCTTTGCTAAATGTTTTGAGTTTTTATACACGTAATTGGATGTTTAGATTTGATCTGACCTGATAATTGGTTAAGCTTTTTTGCCGCTGTCGTGTCTCGTGAACTATTGCTACATAGATGGTCATGTAGAGTACTCGTTCGTATAGCATCCAATTGTGTATCAGAATATTGATTGTTTGATATAATTTATGTCGGCGTTCGTTAAAAAATGAAGCTCTTCATCGATCGAGCTGTAATTTTAGCAAGTGAAAACATGAGAAACAATAATCTTTCCCATTTATATTGATTATTGTGCTGGTTTTCACAGCTCCACCGGTCAGTGGCTGCAGGGGGGTTACCGCCATCTCTTAAAACAGTATTGTTATAATGATACGTCAGCATTTTTGTACCAGAAAAGACGAAGTAATGTTATTGTAATACTGTTTTAAGAGATGGCGGTAACCCCCCAGATAGCTCTTAGACTGAAAATACATAACATCTCAATGACAATATTTGTAGCATCATTGTTACCATTTTTAATTGCTTTCAAAAATACCGGAATTTAACTCGTGGTCTTATCTTTTCCTCGACTAATACATTTAGATAAAACCTTCGACAGCGATTATCGGATCGCGATATATTTTTTCATATTGAAATTATTCGACTTCAGGGCCTTGCATTCATGAATGAATTTAATCGAGTAAATGAATGCTAATTGATTGATATCTATGGAGGTCAGGACGAACACGAAGCCATACGAATTTGATTGACTGTGGATGATTTTACTTAAAGTAACTGCAGTTTTGTATTTTTTGTTATTTAGTTTGCGATATTTAATGTATGCCCTGATCCCATTCTGAGAAAGTCTAACACTAGTAATGCGGACTTTACAATTTTTCGAAAAATTGCTCTTGTTATAATTCAAGATATTATTAGATATATCAAACATAACTCTGGCGTATCACTTACCATCAGGTGAGCGTCCAGACCGTCGTGTACACTTATAATATAAAAAAACTTCAAAAAACTCTATCCCAGTCAAAATGTTTAACTTTTTTCGACACTTTAGAAAATCAATATTTGCTTAACACTATTACATCAGAAACAAGATATTTGCTTACCACCAAAGACGTTCTTTTTTCATGTCATAAATGAACGGGACGATCAGTGCGCTCATCTGGTGGTAAGTGATACACCAAACCATGACAGAAGCAGTGTTGAAGGAAATTAATAAAAATAGGTCATACATTTTTTTCGTCATTACTGCTCTGCGCCCGTCACCTAAGGCGACAGATGTTAGGTCTCTTATACCCGATAATTTTACTAGCTACAGTGCTTCATCCCGAAACACAGAAGTGCAAAATACTCCTATTTCATGAAACGATATCTGGCACAGCGGTGGTATCTACTAAGACGACTAAATAGTAATATAATATGTTACTAGATTAAATAGTAATATAATGTTAATATATAGTTTTAGCTTCGTTAAGGTAGCTGGGATTATTTTTATTTTTATCTAATAAATAAGACTTATCATAACTTAAATATAATAAATCAAATTGAGATGATCAAGAATTCTTGTCAATATGTTTATGATTTTAACAGATTTCAAGTATTAATATCACTATGATACCCGTTGAAATAACTGTCCCATAAACAAGTGAATCATGAGTTGCCAGTACTAAGAATGACCTGGTTGACCCTACCACACCCTACTATTGTCGGATTACGTTATACCATGAGGAGTAAATGCCAGGCGTTCTGCACAAGACATTGTGTTATTAAAAGAGAAAATTAGTATGTTATTTGTGTATTGCCGATATATCTATTGGATCGGTTATATTTTTATACTAATAGGATCCTGTAACCAAATTGAAATCGTATTCATAGCTTTATTCTGTTATGTGATGTGGTAAAATGTTACCAGTTTCAATAATGACTGAATAGTGTTGCAAACATCTTTCCTACTAATCCATTTTATCGTACTATTATTTTTTCTAACAAATAATTAATTATCGAGAATGAAAGAAAGAAAAATATTTATTTGATGCAATAAAAATTGTAACATGTTATTCCTTAAAATAATAATACTACAACCAAAATGGTGGCCTCAAGACAGTTTTGTCAAGGCGCTGTTATGCAGTGGAACCAAAGAGAAAAAATAGATATATATATGAAAATGAAATAATAACGCTACACAACCGCACATAACAATAATAACGACAGTTACTTACAAAAAAATGCATCAAGTACAAATTTAGTCAATGGAAAGAATTATAGAATTGAAAAAATTAATGGATATAGCTCGCAATGGGAAATCGAAGAACTTGTAATAACATCACTTGATTTGTAAATATTTGAAATTTTAAACCAAGAAATATTTTTTAAAGTATTTATTTTAAAAGATGTATATTTAAAGGAATTTTAATATTATGAGTATTATGACATATAATATAACCCAACCAATGTAAGTGTTATTTCTAATGGTTCTTCCCTGGTAGATACAATGTTATGAAATGCAAAAAGAAATAACACCGATTTATCGACTAACACATTTTTAGTTAAAGTATACCTAGTGATAATTTTATTAGCAAAGGTTTTAATGACTTTCTGTCTCTATCCTTATGTAGTAGATGGAAAGAGACAAAAATATTTTAGTTACTTGCCAGGTCCCACTAAAACACTGACTTTAAAGTGTGTTAATATTTAGGCTCATTTCTATTGTATGACCTCAAATGGTGTTTCTTATTGTAACTGTAATTTAAGTGGTATTCTATAATTAACTTTGCTACCTGTTTCTCTTTCTGTGTTCAAATTTTAAGTTATCTCTTTCTCTTTTTGACAATTGCCGATGTACGAGTATATAAATTACAGATGATACTCCAACTGCATTAATTCTAACTCGGGCAACTGAACGTGAGACTTTCGTTAATTTATTGAAAATCTAGCTTTACTTAATAAAGAAAACCCATCTTGAAGTTCACAGTCATCAGAAATGAGACCTAAATGGTTATCGGTTCATTTCACAATCCACCTCACTCACCGAATCGTTTGACGTGAACGTCTCTATTAAAAGAAACCGATTTGGTCTCTTTTTCCTTCGGTTCGGTGTCGGTTTTGGTCTCGTCTACCTTATTGCCATCTTCGGTGTCTGACTTGACACCAGTTTCGGACATTTGGTATCTGAGGTACGTCTTTGGTACCCCTTTCGGTAACTGTTACTGTCAACTTGGATTTTTCGTGACCATCGGTATGCTTTTATTTATCTGAAAACAGTTTCAGTGACTCAACAATGATTCTTTTTGCAAAGTCAAAAATGTTTACACTTTGGAAGACTAAAACGTTAAAAGTGTACAGTAAATTAGTATTTTTGTAAATTAGTCACTCCTAAAATTTTGCCTAATAGGAAAACTAAACACATTGCAAATAGTACTTTGGTCACGAATAAACTAAAGCGGATTCTAAACATTTACACTATTAATATGGAGAAAACATTTGTGTCTATAACACAACTAATTTGACATTAAAGGTTTCTTTAAAATTGCAATGAGAATATTCACAAACCTATTCAGTTTCTCTATGAGAATTATTACTTATGGTTATGAATATTCAGTAAGAATATTATCAGTTATCCACAACTTACCTCTTTACATATCTGTGAGTCATGCGTGAAGGTTCGCTAGCAAAGCCACAGAGTAGACTTAAGCCTCATCTTGCATCGAGATCTGAAACAAACATTTTTTATCATATTATTAATAAATTATTAATAAAAATACAAACTATTCCTGATTCGGAAATAGGAAACAGTAAATTTACTTTTCGGTTACAAACAAGCAGAACATTTAAACTAAATTCATTTTGAAAATGAAACTTCCGGCTTCCATCATCATCATCAGCTCATTAAACGTTCCCACCGAGGGGCACGAGCCTACCCGTATAGGGTGATTAGGCCTTAGTCGTCCACGCGGGCCCAGTGCGGATTGGACGACTTCACACACAACCTTCGAATCTCTTCGCAGGCGTGCATGAAGGTTTCCTCACGATGTTTTCCTTCACCGTAAGAGCGTCGGATAACGTACATCTATTTTCGAAAATTCGAAAATACATTGGTACGTGTCGGGATTTGAACCTCAGCCCTCCTGGTAGGAAGGCGACAGTCCACACCACTGAGCCACCGACGCTCTTTCCGACTTTAAAAAAAGCAAAATCAAACCACAATCTTCTAGATTGCTTATAATGATTTTTCTTAAACTCAAACTCAAATTATATTCATTCAAATAAATCTTTTACAGATACTTTTGAGTCGTCAAACAGTTGTTATATTTAATTTTAAAGACTCTACCACCTTAATTTACTATGATAAAGGTACAACATTATAATTTTAGTGGATATAAAAACCAATAAAAAATAAAATGGTAACCTAGATCGCTGTCTGTAGTCTGTGACATGGTACTCATATGGCTGGCAACATACCAATTATTTATTATATATTAACAAGGATAAAATTGTCTACAAAAAGCCCTTTTACGTGTCATTACGTCGCCATCGAGCCATCGACGGGATAATTACCGCGTTGATTGTAAAATCGATGTAGTTTCAACTTTTACTCTCGACCGACCCACATCGGTACTAATGTGGTCAACTTGCGACACGCGACGGTAATGTCACTCCCGAAGTGCTGCGCTACAAGTGAAAAGAGTATAGAAATAGTTTTATTTTTCTTATTAATCTATAAAATACTAGCGATCTGCCCCGGCTTCGCACGGGTGCAATGCTGATTAATTTCGACGGGACTTTATTTGGCTTTTTTTAAAAACCGACAAGCTTTTTACGTAAAATACGTAACTATATATTGTTATTTTTAAGAAAATTTGACGACCCATGTGGTGTAATGGTTGAGACGTCGTCTATGACACCAAGGTTCTGAGTTTGATCCCCATACAGTAGAAACATTTGTGTGCATGAAACTTTTTGTGTGTACAAAAAAAAAGTATATCCGTTGTTTAGTATTCATATTACAGGCTAATGCTTAGTTTAGGGCTTAGATGGCGTTGTGTGATTGTCAGTTGATATTTTTTTACTTAAATGCATTCATCATCAGCTCATTAAACATCCCCACCGGAGTTACGAGTCTACCCGTACAGGGTGTATAGGCCATAGTCGCCCACGCGGCCCCAGTGCGGATTGGCCGACTTCGTGTACAACTTTGATAGTATTCGCAAGCATGCGTAGGTTCCCTTACGATGTTTACTTTCACCGTAAGAGCGTCGGATAAACGTAAATATATTTACGAAAATTCGTAATCACATTGGTACGTGGCGGGATATGAACCTGCGCCCTCTCGGGAGGAGAGCAACAATCCACATCATTGAGCCGCCGACGCTCAAATTTTAATGCAAATCGCTCTAACTTATGATTTAAAAGGTGTCGAAGTTTTTATCACGTTGACCATTACACGGCAGCTGCCCCAGTCATCCGTCAATACACGTCGTCTCGCGAAATGTAACAATAATTTACATAATTAACCATTAATCTATCAATTATTGCAACAAAATCGAGAAACATGTTTTTTTAATATAATAATAATAATAATTTATTTCCATTAAAAGATAACAATGATCCATGTGGTTAGTATGCCTTATTATTAAGTTAGTAGAAGTTAGTTAAAAGTGGTATTTGTAAAGTAATATTTGATAGTGTTACAAAACTGCAAATGGCAAGTTGTGAAATGGAATTAACTTAATGGCCATTATTGGCAGTTCATTGCACAGAATCACGTAAGTATGAAACTTTAGATTTTTTAAGTACAAGGTTGGTCGCTTGATCCGAACAGTGATAGGTATGGGTAAATATCAGCATATTGTATTTATTAGCTTATAACTTTAATTCACAGCCAGGATTCACTGCTGGACTTATTCCATATACGTACATCATCATCATCAGCTCATTAAACGTCCCCACCGAGGGGCACGAGCCTACCCGTATAGGGTAATTAGGCTTAGTCGTCCACGCGGGCCCAGTGCCGATTGGACGACTTCACACACAACCAGTTTAAATTAAAGATTTAAAAACCCTCATGAAAAAAGGTTACTATACAATAGAAGAATATTTATCGGATAAAGATGTGTGGTCTTGCACTTAGTGTTCCAGTTACAAAATCTTTGTAATAAATTATTGTAAAGCTATGTGTAGGTAAATGACAAAACTGTAACCACTGATATAAAAAGATTAAAAGAGTAACTCGAGTTTCTTCTCGAAGATCCTACTTATTCCGAACCGGTGGTAGAGTTACAAAAAATATGATAATAATATTAATTGACGATTCAAAAGTATCTGTAACAGATCTATTTGAATAAAGATTTTCTTTCTTTCTTTCTTTGAATCTCTTCGCAGGCGTGCATGAAGGTGTTCTCACGATCTTTTCCTTCACGGTAAGAGCGTCGGATAACGTACATATAATTTCGAAAATTCGAAAACACATTGGTACGTGGCGGATTTTGAATCTCCCTTCCGGTAAGAGGGGAAAAGTCCACACCATTGAGCCACCTCTCATACATACTCGTATACATAGGACATATTCTCGGAAGGCGTCCTACACTTCGTTCGCAAGGATGCGATCTCCGCTCCAGTACTCATATGCTCCTTTTTTTTCGAATAGACTACTGCTTTTGGCCGCAGATGACCTTTAACATTGTTGTCTCGGGTTCGGCGCAGTGTCGCGTTGATGGAGGATAATAATTGTCGATTGTTGGTCTCCATCAATGCCGCTCTGTTATGGTCAGGCATATCACCATCAGGTGAGCATCTTGATCATCCTTTTCACTTGGTAACATAAAAACTTCATTATTTATTGACTGGCAGCTCACTCGCGTGCCAACATTGGTGACTGTAGTATAATAATTAATTCATCATCTCTTTGATAGTTTGAACGTCAGTAGAGCATTGCAATCATGTGGTCTACGAGGTTTTATACACTTAGAAAGTACTACACTTAGTATCCTAAGTTTTCGCTATTTCATAATGTATTTCCAGTAAATATACGAAATTTGATTAGTAAAATTAGCGTTATACTATGTCTAGAATTAACAGTTTCTACAGTTTCATTAAAGTTTATATAACAAATATATAAACGTGAATTCGCATATAAATAAATAAGGATAAGGTTATCAATAGAAGGCATTTAATGACAGAAGTGGGCGTAAGCAGGTTCAAATAGACAAACTAATAAGCCGTGGGCTGTAGCTAAGGCGTACGATGCAAATACCCTATACAAGTTATGATTTCCTGGTACCTAGTTTCTTTTGAAAAATGACTTCATAAATATCTTTGTTTGTTTCTTTCTTTAGCGACCCATATGTTGTAATGCGTGAAACTTGATATACCAAATGCTCTGTTTTCCTTTCCTTTTATTATATTAATATTTAGTATTTTTTTATAGGATGCAACAGATTTTGATTGTGGTGCGACACTCACAATAATTGTATATGAGCATATTCTTGGATTTTACAAAATCAACCTTATATTGGTTTAAATTTTAATTAGCAAAGTCAAGTAGTAAGAAGCCTCTTCTATAGGTAGTGAACAACTTATAAAAATACTCGTACTTATACTTGTTAAAATCATACATATTACATAAAAACACCCAGACCAATATAAACAGACAATATGTTCATGCACACAAATGGTTCCACTGACCGGGGATCGAACCCGGAACCCTTGTAATAGCCGACTTATTTCTACTCCACTTAGAAAACAAACACCAGTATTAAATATTTACCTGATCCAGGATGCGAACAGACGGTCTTAAGCTAGTCTCAACAACGCAGTTATTTTAAACTTAACTCAAGGTCGCGCGGGTTCTGCCAGGGAATTGATTAATTCACATGTCATCAATTATTGCTTAATGATAAATTAATGACAAAACAATGTCTAGATCGTGTCATGATTAAAAGGTTAACGTTTTGCAACATGGTCTATATCCTGTTGGGTAAACCGAACCGAACTTTGTTATTTTTTCTCGAAACACGACAATGTCTACAAATGGTTTGTTCATATTTAAGACAACAGTTAAAGTCTCACTTTCTATTAACTAACTAAAAGGGCGGGATACTTTACAATAAACTAATATTTATCGGATAAAGATGCACATAGAGTTCCATTAAAAAATTCTTTGTAATAAATTATTTTAAAGTTACGTGTAGGTGAATTACAAAACTGTGTAACCAATATGAAGTTGAAAATAGTGACTATCGAGTTTCTCTCCGATTCTTCTTTTTCGCCCCGGTGTTAGAGTCATAAAAAAACTAATAATAACAATTGACGATTCAGAAGCGTCTGTAAAAGATTTATTTCAATAAAGATATTTGAGTTTGGGAACGGCAGGACAAGGAAGAATGGGTTATAACCCACCACGAGTTCAATGCTAATTTGTAGGTGTTAACAACAGCTTTTTCGAAGAATAAAGGGATTTTAAATAGTAAGGCCTGGACTTTATAATTAGTAAGCCTAAGGCATGTTGGACCCGACTGCTAACTTAAGTTGGGATTCGGGAACTTAACCCAATGAACGCCGGGAATCCAGACACAATAGAAAATTAATTGTGTCTGGCGCCTTAAGGCGTCTTTGGCGGTCGAAGGGTTAAGCACCGTTATATGGTGTAAAATAGTGGGTTATTTTTTCCGTTAACCCTGATCTGCGCCCGTCACCCGAGACGACAGATGTTAGGATTGTTAGGTCTTAATTTTACTAGCAACAGTGCCCTCATTCCGAAACACACGTGTGCAGAACACTTCTAATTCACGGGACGTTATCTGGCACTTGGGTGATACCGAGTCTACCACCTAGTAAGTCTGCTCCAACGGCCACCGGTTCTGCAACAAACGTGACCTGCTTTACTTGCCTTACTAGCAGTCTATAGACTGCTATTCTTTCTTTTTCACACTTGCTGATCCGGCGAGCTCTATCCCTTAATTATAGGATAGCTTTGAGAAATTCGGCATAACCTTTTATGGACCTATAAACAGGTGTATGACAAAACGCTACCAGGAAATTAGTAAGAAGTGGATGTGATTCAGTAGCGAGAGGTCGCGTGGGTGAAAGCTGACGTCACTCGATTAGTGACGTCACGCGACGGTGAAATATGGCGGTCATTTTGTAAGGTGTTTTTAATGGTATTGCTGAATTTTAACTGGAAGTGTGAATATAGAACAACTGTAATATTAACAATTCAGCCGTATTGTAGTTAAATATTTTATAAAGCTATTCAATATGTATGAAAGTTAACAATTCTTATTTAAATCTACCTTTATCGAGTCAGAGGGCGGTGGCTCAATGGTTTGGACTGATGCCTTCCGATCGGGAGGGCGCAGGTTCAAATTCAGCGACGTAACAATGTGTTTTCGCATTTATATGTAATCTTAACTTCCACCACGAAGAATGAAATGTTCGTAACGTAAATGTGTATACTAACATTGAATATAGAATATTATCTTTATTTGATATTAGATTCGATAGCATTAGCCGCTATGCTAACAAGTCTATTGTAGTATTTTTACATGCAGACGACCCATTTGGTGTAATGGTTGAAACGACGGTCATTACACCAAAGGTTCTAGGTTCGATCCGGGCAGTAAAAACATTTGTGTGCATGAACATAATAATATCTGTTTGTAATGGTCTGGGTGTTTTCTCTGTATAACTTGCTGACCCGGCGTACATCGTACCGCCTAACAGTCAATAAATATGGTGTTACCTTTAGCTGAACTTATTAAGGCTTTGATGAACGTAATATAAAAGTACAAAATAAATATGAACTTCTATAGATATACTCAATACTCAATCATTTATTGCCAAACCATAATGTACATAAGATGTTACATAAAAGTGAAACCAGTGTTATGGACCCTGTTGGGCACGCAATATGAGGACTAGGAGAGAGGAAACATAACATTTTAAATTAGTAATTTTATTAAATTTTACATAGTTGCTTTTATTCTAAATGGCCAATACATTTATTGTATGATTATCAGTAAAATATTCATTAATATCATAATGATTTATTAATAAGGTACTGTTTTAGTTTTCGGGTAAATATATATAATATATAGATATATCTATCTATTCAACCTATCACAGTCCACTGCTGGACATAGGTCTCCCCCATTTTGCGCCAGATATCCCGGTCCTCCGCTTTTCTCATCCAGCCTCCACCAGCGACCTTTAGCAAGTCGTCGGTCCATCGGGCCGGTAACTATTTGACAGGATGGACAACAAATGTTTGAAAGGTACGAAACAAAGTCACTTTTAGGAAAAATGATTCATCTTTTATAATTATGTTTTCGTCGAGTTTTCATTATTTTTAAATGTATTCTGCTATTCGGGACGGGGACAAATTCAACGAACCAAAAACCATGAAGATTGGTCTTGCCGATCTCGAGTTATAAGTGTTGTAACAAACCCGACTTTGTTTTATATATATAGATATATATAATATGTATGTATTTACAATAAAAATATATGAGTATGTTTATCAGTTGTTTAGTCCTTGTAATAGCTTCACACTCTTAAGCCAAATGGCGCTGTGTGAAGGTCAGTGGATATTTCTTTATTTCATACATGTAACAAGACTTAGAGACTACAAAATAGTACACATAACTTATGACATATAGACAGCGCAGCCATTAATCCGTGAGCCTGCGGTGTTCGTTACCCGGTGTAAACATAGCTGATAAAGAGGGCGCGCATAAATATTCATCTATTTTTATAGCCATGAACAATTTACTTAAAAACGTTCAAGATGTACAGTTGCAAAGACAAGTGTTAGCTAGTTTTTCCTCGGTGAAGCCATGAAAGTCATCTAGGCCCAAAAGCACAAAAGTACATGCCAAAAAAAGTTACTTTGTTTTTTTTTAATCAATCAGCTTAAAACAACCCACTGCCGGACATAGGTCTTCCTGGTGGAGATCGTGGGCACCTCAACCTCAGGTATTTCTCTCGGTATAACAGATATGCCTTTAACAGTGAACGTTTTTTAGTGTGAAGGGGATGGGGCTGCGATTAATTTTACGAAATAAATGGTTTGTTTAACGTTTTTTTTATACAAGATGGATTAACGTTTGGCCTTAGTCTCGCCTAGTGGTAAACTCCCTGCGGGGCGAATCAGAGAAAACGCAACTAACCGGCGAGTGCAGATTGGTATCATCATCAACTCATTAAACGTCCCCACCGAGGGCACGAGCCTACCCGTAAAGGGTGATTAGGCCTTAGTCGTCCACGCGGGCCTAGTGCGGATTGGACGACTTCACACACAACCTTCGAATCTCTTCGCAGGCGTGCATGAAGGTTTCCTCACGATGTTTTCCTTCACCGTAAGAGCGTCGGATAACGTACATATATTTTTCGAAAATTCGAAAATACATTGGTACGTGTCGGGATTTGAACCTCAGCCCTCCGGTAGGAAGGCGACAGTCCACACCACTGAGCCACCGACGCTGAGATTGTATACGGAAAAGTAATTTTATAAAAATAATTCGGTTCATAAATTTCTATGGCGAAATTAAGTGTTCAATTGGTGCTTCGCTTGTCTTCTGCTTTTAGATTTAATATTTCATTAATTGCATGCAGATTCATAAATTATAGTTGCTAGACTGTCGCCTTCTTACCGGGAGGGCTGAGGTTCAAATCCAGACACGTACCAATGTGTTTTCGAAAATATATGTACGTTATCCGACGCTCTTACGGTGAAGGAAAACATCGTGAGGAAACCTTCATGCACATCTGCGAAGAGATTCGAAGGTTGTGTGTGAAGTCGTCCAATCCGCACTGGGCCCGCGTGGACGACTAAGGCCTAATCACCCTATACGGGTAGGCTCGTGCCCCTCGGTGGGGACGTTTGATGAGCTGATGATGAGTGGCTTCAATGCAAGCTAAGACGCGAGTAAAAACTAGTCACATAAATAACAACATGCTGGTAACCTTAATGGTAACTAAGCAAGATAGATAATCAATCGCACACAATCTTTTACTCGTATATGAGCTCTATCACGTTGATTTGTTTCTGAATTGGCTTATATAATTTAATGATGATGAGCAAATAATTCTAATATTTCCTTTGAATTTTTTAGTTGGATTACGTTAAATTATTGCCTTAAATTTTCCATTTAACACCATTGCACGCGACTGTACAAGCCGATAGTCTAGATAAAACTGATTTATTTTTTCCTTGTCAACTTTTTAATGCAAGTACAAGCTCGTACACGAGTGTTTAATGAAAAAAGTATATTTATAGCACCAGATCTACTATCTTTCGTCCGCTACTGTAATATACGAGAATTAACTATTAATAAATAAAAGTAAATATCCTTTAATTAAGAGTGTTAACGCCTAGGTGTAATAACCTTTTAGTAATAGCAGCGTTTCGAGAAGAAGCTGATTCTTCGCCTATGGAAAGTGCAGTTGATCAGAGTTTGGATTCCATCCGAGACCAGAGTATTTGAAGACTCACTGATGGTGAGATTTTCCTGCTTGTGAAATGGAACAGAATTGAAAATTGAAGGACAAGGCTGAATGGCCAACTCTCAAATTAAAAAAAATTGACGATTTGCCTGAAATAAAAACAACAGCTACAGCAACCGTTCTAGTGCCAGTTATAGACTTCCAACGCTTTTCCAATTTTACTAGACTGCAAAGGTCGATGGCGTATGTAAGACGATTTCTGCATAACATTAAACCTCGTAATCAAAGGGTTACTGGCAGCCTATCAGCTGATGAATTATATGACTCATACAAAACTTTATGCCTGTTGGCTCAGCTAGAGTGTTTACCGCTAGAACATAAATTGTTAACTGAGAAGAAGTTACTTAATTCAAAATCCAAGATTTTGTGCTTGGCACCATTCATTGGCAAGATGGATTAGTGCGCGTGGTGTCGTATAAATAATTCTGACTGTTCGTATGACCAACGACATCCTATACTCTTGGATTCTTCCCATCCATTATGCAAATTGATCTTTCACCAGGAACATATTAATAACTTGCATGCCGGGCACAGCTTCTTTTGGCTACGGTGAGGCAAAGAATTTGGCCAATCAAGGGCAGACTTGCTGCTCGACGTACCGTGCGTTCTTGCGTGCGCTGTAGACGAATACAGGGAAAAGCTCTTCATCCCAAAATGGGTGATCTGCCGACGAGCCGCATTACTGCCGACCATCCTTTTAAGTCTGTAGGTATTGATATGGCAGGGCCGTTTTATATTGCATCGCGAAAGGGCCGCGGTGCGAAGTTATCCAAATGTTACTTATGTTTATTTATATGCTTCAGGTATAAATGCATTCACTTGGAAGCAGTCTCAGACCTATCCAAAAATGCCTTTTTGACCCTTCGCAGATTTGTTTCTCGACGAGGTCGACCAACGGAAATATTTTCTGACAACGGCCGAAATTTCGTAGGAGCAGCTAAAGAGATAAATTCATTTATAAGTCAGCAAAATGATGCGCTTTCTGAGTTTGCGGCCCAGGAAGGCGTAAAATTCATATTTACGCCATCTTACGCTCCTCATTTTGGCGGTATATGGGAAGCTGGAGTCAAATCAGCTAAGCATCACTTGAGACGTGTAATGGGAACGTCACATCTAACCTTCGAGGAACTGTGTACCTTATTTGCACAAGTGGAAGCTATACTGAATAGCCGACCATTGTGTCCTCTGTCATCATCTCCTGACGACCCTTTTTCCTTTCCCCAGGGCACTTCCTCATAGGAAGACCACTGAACGCGTGCCTGCACCTGCTTTAGAAGCCAAAAATGAAACTCTACTGCATCGCTACGCTCGGCTGGAGAAACTTCGTCAGCATTCTGGCGACGATGGCAAAAGGAATTCCTAACAGAGCTACAAATGCGAACAAAGTGGAAGACAGAAACAACCCAGCTAAAGGTTGGAGATTTAGTACTACTTTGTGAAGACTCCCTTCCACCTCTTTGTTGGCGCACTGGACGAGTTACCAAATTATATCCTGGACTTGACGGAATAACACGCGTAGCTGATGTCACAACAGTCTCGGGTGCTATCGGCGGCCTCTTGTGCGCCTCTGCCCACTACTTTCGAACGAAGACCTATAAGAAGCTTGAAGAACTGCGTCTTCAACCGGGGGAGTATGTTAACGCCTAGGTGTTTCCCAATGGCAATACTCAAGTAATGAATCATTGCGCATCGCGGTTCCTCAGAAAACTTTTGTAAACCCATCGCTCAGCCATTACTCCTTTGGGCAGCGTCTCGCTAACATCAAAAAATTGTAAACTATATTATTTCAATACACAAGTCAAAGTTATTTGAGTTTATTATTTCTATAATAATTCCATCGCGTCCTGAAGGCGTGAACAAAGAGTGTTCATGTTTTTACGAAGTCTGGAAAAGTTTTTATTTTCTAATGGCAATCATTCGAAATGTTTATAAAGTGGTTTTTATACAGCACGATAAAACTGAGTATGTATATATATCCATCCTTGGCCGCATCACCACTTACCATCAGGTGAGGTGGCGGTCAAATGTCTGCCTATAGGACATAATTTGAATGATAATAAAACAATTAAGGCGTCATTAAAAGAGTACAAAATTAAAAGCAAGAACATACTATGTCACTTTGACATTTAGCGAGCGATGTGATTATGAATGAAAATTTTGCCCAACTGACGCGATCGGCAAAATTTGCCGCGGACACTTATTGAGTGAGATTGTGTATATAGTAAGTTTATTGTTTATCTAAGGTATTTACACATAAAACCCGTGACGGTCTGTTTGTGTCACCATAATGACACATTGGCGACAAAACTGCAAGAGATAAAACATACGAAATGCGAGATAGTAGCCATGCGCGTATATGGAGTCAAGGTCTGTCAGATTTCGAGAGACGTATAAGGGCAGGCGCCTGAGCTTGTTTTTGCAATTTTATTGAGGATTTGCTGCTTTTGGTTGTAAAAAAGTGAAACAACTATCCATTTAGCCACGCTGCAACCAAGTAAAAGTTATAAATTGACTGCAGGTTTGGTTTGAGGCGTAATTATCCCACTTTTAGCCTTAGACAAACTTAACTTTAATCTATCATCAATTCGTTAACGGACAGTGTTGCCAACTTAGCCCTTTTGGGGCTAGTAATAGCACTTCTTACTAAAGGTAAACTCCTTTTTTAATTATTTATCCTGAAAAGCCCTAGTCTTGAAAATATAGGCAAACCGTGAAGTTTTCGTCATGATAACTAATTTCTCTGTTTCATCAATCACGAAGCCGTTTTTTTTCGTCTTTTTATGTTTAAATATTTCAGTTTTTATTGTACAAACAATAGTTATTGAAGTTCCATCTAGCCCGATCTAGCCCTTTTTCAACTTCTCCAAAAGCCCACTCAAAACGGACTCAAATTTAGGTACAAGCAGATCGACGAAGAGCAGAAGCAGTCTGTGTGACTGTGCCCCTCAGACAATGGAACACCTACTGTCTTGCCAGAACTGTCCATCTTTGTGCGGTTTCAGGGAACTCTGGATGGCAAATGAAAGGGCGATCAAAGTGGCCCGACATTGGTCCCATTATCATATTTATCTTGTGAATACATATCGACTCGATAAGAAGAAGAAAATCGATAGAAATTCAGACCTAGTCAAACGTTGAAGAAGACTGCAAGAGAAATCGAAAGTGTCAGTTCTTGCGCTTCAAAAATACTCATTGTCCTTGCTTAGTTGCTTTGAAACACTTAAAAGCAAAATATTACCTATATATATATCTTTCTTTTTTATAATTAAACATAAATAATTACTAAGTTTGAAATTATGAAGTTAATTTTATTCCATTCGCGCATTGCCACTGTAAATTTAATTTATTTAATGTCTTTTACAAGAACGTGTTTGAAATTATTATAATTGCGTGGTGTTGACATCATATTTTACTTGCACACCTGGTTTTATGTACAACAATATGATATTACTTTCAAATGAAGAAATAGACTGAATCACATTGTGTTAAGGTTAATATTTGTATGCTTTTAAAAGGCAATAGTAGATGCTTATGAACTTTTATTTCTTACATTTCACGTGAAAATCAATGTGATATATTGTTATTAGAGAACATGTTGATTGTCTATACATTTTAAGTAATAAATGAAATCCCGCATTCACAGAGCGCCATCTACCTAATAATATGGGAACTACACTAAACGACATACTTATTTTTTTGCAAATACATATATTTTAGTTGAAGATATCCAAATATTTTTTAATCGGTTGGAATTTTCGCTGTTGGCCGCAGATGACCTTTACAGTTTCACGAGGCAAGACATACAGACCAATACAAGCAATCATGTTCATGCATACGAATGTTTGTTCGTTCCAGTAATTAAACCTTAAACCAGACAATTAAAGTTAATTAAAAGTGATAGTGATCAACCCTATAAGGGTAGGCTCGTGCCCCTCGGTGGGGACGTTTAATGAGCTGATGATGATGAGTGATAGACATATGGAAAAAGACATGTTGAAGCATAGACATTTTGAAGCTCGACGGTTACCTATCCAAGCACCTTTCATTTAATACTCGACTCCCCAAAAATTGGTAGCTATCTCTGAAAAGTAAAAATCATGTTTACATAAAATGGATATTAAAAACATGACTCAAACATTATTTTTAGAAATGTGTTTATAAATAATACATCAAGTCTGTTTGTGCATCGACCGCTGCGATCCGTTGCCTTTTTACCTTTTTACTCAATAAAGAAAGCCAATAAACAAAATTGACTTTTTGAGCTTATTGCAAGTGGACCCTAAGAACTCGGGTGACCATAAACCACTAAAGTCTTTAATTATTGGTTTTCAATATATTAAAACTGAATATGTTTAACTACAAACATGTATTACTTTATAATTATAATATAAATAACACGTCACTTTTACCTAAAAGGTAAATAAAAAATAATCTAGGTTGAAGTTTATTTTGTGATAATCTAAAATATTTTTTATCTGTGTTAATAATTTATAAATAATTGTAATCAAATAAATATCCACTGACATTTACACAGCGCCATCTAACCTCAAACTAAACATTTAGCCTATCGTATGGGTGCTAAACAACGCATAAACATACTTTTTTTGTGAATACATACCCAATTGACATATAATTAGCCAGGAAACATGACTTTAATTGAAATAAGTATAAATTGACTCTATATAACATGTTACACCTTTTTATTAAATTAACGAAAGGTATGAGATTGGCATTTAAGTTCAGGAAACATTGATAATTTTTACTAAGTTCTCCTTAGAGTCCTGAATACATCGGTGCTAAGTGGTTACCGCATACAGCCTCTGTTTTTGCGTTTTAGGGGTTTAATGCCCCTCGCGAGGGTCACTGTTGTAGGTCGCTCAGGACGATGCTGACTCTATTTGCCTTTTGTTAAAGTTTTCGTTTATTTTACAAATATATGGATTCTTTACGATAAGTACCCTTTGAATCAACCTTGGGGCAAAATGCCTGGGACAAACGACCCGTGATTGATCTTCGTTTGTTGTTGTTTTGATATGTGGCTTTGTAAATAATAGGCACCAATTTATTAATTGTCCTGCGATAATTTTAATCTAATCTAATCTAATTTTTATTGAAAAATTATAGTATTCTGTATAAGTTTTTTAAGTTTTTAAAAGTGTACAGGACGGCTAGGACACTCACCTGATGGTAAGTGATACGCCTGACCATGACAGAGCGGCATTGATTAAAAACCAAAAACTTATAAACGGTTAATATTCGCTGCGCTCGACACTCGAGACAAAGATGCTAGGTCTCTTATACCCGGTAAGAACTCTTCTGATTAATTGAAGTTTAAGATAAATTTAAGCAAAAATGGATATAGACAGCTGGCACTGTATGGATATTTCTAAGTAGCATTAACAATAAATTTACTTATCACCAATAATTAGCTACCCAGAATGTTGCAATGAATCTTAAATAATGCATATAAATTTATATAATAACCGTTGAAAGATATAAGAAAATATTTGTCATGGATAGGTAACACCCAGACACAGCTTTTTACCCTTTCCCTAGGTAGGTATTAAGCCCACTAACAAGTCTAAGGCTAGCACAACGGAACGTGAAATCTAGTCATAAAATATTGTCATATAACTGTGAGTTACTGAATTACAGTTAACTCAACCAGCCAACACAAAATGAAGATTTTTATCTAATGATCTGGCTGATAAAAGCTTTTAGGTTAGAATGTATGTATAATAAATATTTTACAACAATATCCAAAGCATGGGAGAATCGTTACAGCGACCGGGGTCGTAATTCTACTAATTTTAATATGTGCCAATTTTATCATGTTTTTGTCTCAATCGTACATTTTTGAATTTTTGGTAGTTTACGATATGAATATGTAATATCATTTCATCATATCATTTATCGTTTTCCAATTACGAGTACATGTCAAGGACTTTTTATTGTATCTCAATTGTAAGTCCTTGACATGTAAAATCTAAATTAGTGTTGTACTACTTATTTGACGTTTGTTTGGCAGATGCCATAATGGTTAATATAACTATTGAGACAAAACAACTTAATTGTCCAAGAGCGTCGTCGGCTCAATGGTGTGGACTGTTGCCTTCCGGTTTCTGTAATCCGACGCACTTACGGTGTAGGAAGACATCGTAAGGAATCCTGCGCATTTATGAAGAAATTCAAAAGTTGTGCGTGCATATTTCGGCCAATCCGCACTGGCCGACTAAGGCTTAAATACCCTTAACGGGTAGGCTCGTGCTCCTCGGTGGGACGTTTAATGAGATGATGATGAATAAATAGCATTGGCGTATTTTAACGTTAGTAGAATTGGGGACCTAGTCAAAGTTGGCCAGCCGCATTCGCACGTATAATCCGTTAACACGCAGTTTCAAATGAAAATAAAAAATAGCCGACACAGTTACAGTAAAACGAGTGTAATTGCTATAAAACTGACCACAATTGCTATGCACCTACCACCTTGGGTGGGCAGTTAAGGATTAAGGTAAGGATTTGTGCTAGTTAAGTCTATACTATGGATAAGTCTAATTGCTTTGCGTAAGTTCTATGGCTGGGTGTCGGCTACGATCGGCGAATGCTACGTGCAAATGTAACTGTAATAACTGTCAAATAAGAAGAGAATTGGAATTATAAACGTTAATCCTGCAACCACTATTAATTTGTCCTTATAATTAACAAAGTGTATCTTATTTCAGACTAGCTTTTGCCCGCGGCTTCGCTCGCATTAAATTCGGGTTAACACGGTACTTTCATTTATCACTATACATAGGATTTCCCCTCCCTCCAACTTTAAAGGTTTCGGGGTCAATAACAGATTTTTTTTAGCAAAAAATATGTTATAGTGAGCTAACCTTAAAAGATAGACATATGCTGTCGCGGACTTTTTTGTAGACCTTTAAAAGGAAAACAATACTCTCATACATGACTTTTGTGTAACTTTAACCGTTTACGCAGCGTACGCAGCGGTAGCTCCAAGTATGAAAAAATACCCTCGATTTTGAAACATTCTTCATTGCTGCTCCGCTTTTATTACTCGTAGCGTGATGATATATAGCCTATAGCCTTCCTCAATAAATAAGCTATCTAACACTGAAAGATTTTTTCAAATCGAACCAGTAGTTCCTGAGATTAGCGCGTTCAAACAAACAAACTCTTCAGCTTTATATATTAGTATATAGATAATTCATTTTTTTGTTTATCTAGATGATTTTTTGATTTGACTGGAAACAAGACTGGAATCAAGCTGGAAACTTGTTACTTTGATTGCTGCTAGGGCGATTGTTATTTTGATTGATACACTTGCGCTTGTATGTTGTATATTATATGTATATTTAGTAGTCGTTTTAGTAATATTGCAATTAATTTAACTAGAGAATGATTTGAACATAACGGGCATAATTATATGCCTGACTTAGGTAAGTATAAGGAACCCATGTATAATGATTTATCAAAGTCATAAAGGTATTTTTCTATAAGTGTCTGTTTTAAAATACGTAAGGACAAATGTTACTTTGAATTCAACAGTTAAACTTAAAGCCGCATTTTCTATCTACGAGTACTTGCTTATTTTTTTATGTTATGAACAGGACGGTCAGGATGCTTCCTTCTGGTAAGTGATACGACTGACCATAACCGAGCGGCATTGAAACCAACAACTGATAAACAGTTATTGTTCTCCATCAATGCCGCACTGCGCCCGTTACCCGAGACAACAGATGTTAGGTCTCTTATACCCAGTAATTTCACTTGCTACAGTGCCATCATCCCGAAACACAATAGTGCATAACACTCCTGTTTCACGGGACGATATCTGGCACTGCGGTGGTACCTACCTAGACGACTCAGTATCGAGTCTACCACCTAGTGATGAATGAATAAAAGTTCTCTAACCAATCATAACTGCGCTGCCGATTGACACAAATGATATAACAAAGCTACCAACATGCAATTAATTGATAAGTGACGTGTCAACCACTGGCAATGGTCAGTGCAGTCAAGGCGAACGACATTGAATACATTCATCTACTCTGATGTTGAGACAAAGCGCAATTCTGTCCTAATGTACCTTATAACATAATTATTAACTCAATAATTTATTTATTATTATTATTTATTCTTTATTTATTTCAGACCAGGTCCATAAGATTATATGACATGAATAATAATCAATATGACATTAATAATTCCATTCCCCACTGGACCTGCCTGGACGACAAAAGCCTATACACCCTTTACGTGTAGGCTCGTTCCCCTCGGTGGGACGTATGATAAGCTGATGCTAATGAAAAATTATTATTGTAGAGCGTCGGTTGTTCATTGGTGTGGACTGTTGCTTTTCGATCTAGAGGGTACATGTTCAAATCCCGCCATTTACCAATATATTTTAGAATTTTAAAATTATATGTACGTTTATCAGACGCTCTTGGTGAAGACAAACATCGTGAGGAAACCTGCATACGCCTACGAAGAGATTCAAAGATTGTGGCGTGGAGTCGGCCAATCCACACTGGGCCCGCGTGGACGACTAAGGCCTATACACCCTATATGGGTAGGCTCTTGCTCCTTGGTGGGGGCATTGAGCTAATGGTGATGAATTATTAATGTAATGTCTAGGTATGCATGTAATCCTCCTATTTTTGGACTGAAAACATCACCGATTTATGATGCTGAAAAACGAACAGGATTCTGCTTATGGCCAATGTGCACTATAGCAGTGTGGCGGGAACGGGATACAGTCTGAACATTTTCTTATGAACGGCAAATATACCTACAGAAAATCCTTCCAAAAGTGTAAAGAAAAAGCGGTTAAAACTAAGTCAATTTTAATATCTGCATAACACAGGAAAAATATTACGAGGAAATAGAATAACATTTTTCAAATAACTTCACAAGGACTTAATATTTGGTATAAATTTTATTACAAATAATCACGAACAGCTCACGTTAGTTACTACCAAGAAAAACGCTCATTAAGGTGGTCGCCATTGACATTTTATTTTTTCTTTGTAATGAATAGTGTGCGACAAACAAGGTTAATAAGTCCAGTGTAAATTGAGCTTTCAATATTTTCACCTATAAGTATACAGTTGTTTCAAGCTAGTTATTATTTCTATTATGTTTAAAACAGCTTTTTTATTTGCTGATAGTAAAAATAAGATGTCCGTTAAAATATATAATTATATATACATGCATTATGAATTTGTATCTATGGTTATATTTGTGCTCGTGAGTATACATTAATATACCAAATTAAGCACGTTTTTTTTTTTGAACTGACTACTGCTGTTGGCCGCAGATAGCCTTTACAGCTTGACCGGGCAAGTGGCGAGCGCAGATGGCTCTCAGCCTTAAAGTATTTAAGCACGGAGCTTAGACACAAACATTTAAACTAAACATATATACTCATAGACTCTTTTTAAATACATTTATACTAATACAAACAGAAAAAAAAAATATTTTGCTGGTCTAAATTCTTGTTGCTTTATGAGGCCTTATACCTATCAAGTCATTGATTGATTTTCCGTTAAATTAGATTTGCTGCTGGATATTCGAGACGCGTAACGAAATTTTGTCATCATTATTCTGAAGATAAAATTGTAGTAACTGATTACATGTAAACAGAAAAAATATCCATGAACAATTCCATAGCTTAAATTTGTTATAGATACTGAAAAGGTTATAAGCGGAACAGATTAAAATATATTTATCTACGCGTAAGTTCCTAGCTTCATCAGAAAAACGTACAAAATACTTTCTTATAAATTTTGAACACTATGAATACCGTTGAATGAAAATGGGAAATTATATTAAATATTTTAACTTTTAATAATTTATTTCATTACCAACTCTACAATTTACGTAAACTTATATATAAAATACACAACATTATTATGGAGACCGCTGAAGCACATAATAATTAGGTAGAAAAATGGAATCCGAAACAGCGTATTGCCATCAATTAGTCTTTTATCTCTTCTGTACACTGAGTCAACAATATTATCAATTTTAAAATCACTAACGCAATTATCCAGTTAGCAAACAATTTATATAAGGCGTTACATGAGCGTTCGAACTTTAAACATTAATAGTAAAATCATGTAAGCACATCACTTAACCATAGATAATGTTCAAAAAGCATTCATTCATTTTGTTGGAAATGATTAATGTTTTTTTATTAAACAACCTGTAAATGGACACTTGACATTTTAAAAACTTAATACCGGTCGATGCAAATGCGAATGTCTTGTAAGGCATAAATCCAGTGCTAGCTATCAGAATGAGTAGGTATAAAAAGGAAGAGTGTGGAAAAAAGGAAACAGATGTAAGATATTATCTTATCTTACATCTGTTCGTACATATTTTTTCCACTCTCTTCCTTTTTGCTTCTACCTATCAGAATCCACTACTGAACAACTCCCCCTGCGTCAGATGTCCCGGTCTTCCGCTTTTCGCTTCTAACCTTCACTAGCGACCTTTCGCAAGTCGTCGGTTCATCGGACATCCTACGCTACGCTTGCTATGACGCGGCCACCCGTCCAAAACACCAGAGGTATAAAATCTATGTATGCAATATTCTCATACATATACGCATTTACGTTACATGGTTAGTGATACGCCTGACCACGACAGAGCGGCATTGATGGAGAGCAACAACTGATAGACACCTATATTTTCCATAAATTATTGTAAATCTATGTGTAGGTAAATGACAAAACTGTAACCACTGATATAAAAAGATTAAAAGAGTAACTCGAGTTTCTTGCCGGCTCTTCTCGAAGATCCTACTTATTCCGAACCGGTGGTAGAGTCACAAAAAATATGATAATAATAACAATTGACGATTCAAAAGTATCTGTAACAGATTTATTTGAATAAAGATTTTTTTCTTTCTTTCTATGCCGCGCTGCGCCCGACACTCGAGACAACAGATGTTAGCTCGCTTATACCCGGTAATTTCACTAGCTACAGTGCTCTCATTCCGAAACACAGAAGTGTAAAACACTTCTATTTCACGTGACGATATCTGACAACTGTGTCAGATATCTTCCCATAAAATAGACAAGTCACTTTACTAATATATTGTTTCATTATATAGACTTGCTTAGCTTTCACTGCATTAAAGCCGTATCAGCAGCGAAGGCGTCTGGCCTTGCGCCGCATTGCCCCAAATACAGTTATACTAATACGTACATAATTGATTTGAAACTTGCCACACGAGCTCGTTCGTCTATCACTCTGTGATTGTGACGTCATTTATAACAATAATAATTCGTTTATTTGAACCATAAATAAAGAACATACTTATTGCTATTTACAAAGTTTGTCAATAAATTAATAATTATGTTTTGCTGCCCGTACATAAAATAGGATTTACCTGTGCTATAAGTAAGAGCGTCGGTGGCTCAATGGTGTGGACTGTCGCCTTCCTACCGGGAGGGCTGAGGTTCAAACCCCGACACGTACCAATGTGTTTTCGAATTTTCGAAAATATATGTACGTTATCCGACGCTCTTACGGTGAAGGAAAACATCGTGAGGAAACCTTCATGCACGCCTGCGAAGAGATTCGAAGGTTGTGTGTGAAGTCGTCCAATCCGCACTTGGCCCGCGTGGACGACTAAGGCCTAATCACCCTATACGGGTAGGGTCGTGCCCCTCGGTGGGGACGTTTAATGAGCTGATGACGATGATAAGTACCGGCTACCTTCCATTTATACAATATAATTTATCAAACGTTGTACAAAGTAGTTGTTCTAGCGAAATAGATTATATCAAGACTAGCTTTTGCCCGCGACTTCTTTTAAGGGAATAGTTACTGGAATGTTAGATGGTGTAAATGTAGATATATTTAGAGGTTTTTATGACAATTTGAAGCTGCTGAAGGTTTTGCATCATCATCAGCAGCTCATTATACGTCCCCACCGCGGGGCTGTATCTGATGGTTGAGACGTAGGCTATTACACCAATGGTTCCGATCTCCGGGCAATACAAAACATGTTTGTGCATTATTAAGAAATCTGAATTAGTTGAAGTGGCAGTGGGCTGGTCACGTATGTCGCAGAACCGATGGCCGTTGGAGCAGACGAGTTCTGGAGTGGAGACCGCGTCTTGGCAAGCGTAGCCTAGGACGCCCTCCGGCCCGATGGACTGACGACTTGCGAAAGGTCGCTGGTGGAAGCTGGATGAGAAAGGACCGGGATGTCTGGCGCAAAATGGGGGAGACCTATGTCCAGCAGTGGACTGCAATAAGTTGAACAGATAGATTAAGAAATCTAGTTAGACCTCCCATCAATTTGCTATGCCCTTACAGGACGTCACACGTATACCTACTGGGAAACCTGTATATGTACCATCCTATCTATGTAATGTGACATACAATAAAAAATAATAATTTGAATTTAAACATGTCTGTTTGTATTGGTCTGGATGTTTTCTATGTATGTATTTACAAAAAGTGTCTTAATATGTTTATCCATTGTTTAGCATCCATAACACAGCTTATGCTTTGTTTGGCGCTAGATGGCGCTGTGTAAATGCCAGTGGATTTTTATATAAATTATCAATAAATGTCCACGAACCGATGGTCAATTGTTTTACCAAGATATCTGTACTATTTAAATAATGTACAGTATAATACGTTGTGTCTCTTAGGGATAACATCAGAAATGATTTAATCCGTAAGAGAACTACAGTTACGAGGATCAGCAAGTTGAAGTGGCAGTGGGCTGGTCAGACGAGTTCTGGAGTCGAGACCGCGTCTGGGCAAGCGTAGCGTAGGACGCACTGCGGCTCGATGGACCGAAGACTTGCGAAGGTCGCTGGTGGAGGCTGAATGAGAAAAGCGGAGGACGGGATATCTGGCGCAAAATGGGGGAGACCTTTTTCCACTGTCCAGTCGTGGATTACGATACGTTGATGAGATCACCTCGAACTGATTGTCAGTTGTTTTGCCAAGATGATCTGTGCTATTCAAATAATGTACAGTATAATAGTTGTAGAGCAGTGGCGTGCACACAGATTATGAGTAGGGTATGCAAAGTGAGTGACACTAATTGCAAAAACAATAAATAATTTATTTTTTTTGTCAAATTGAGTGCTGTTGATGACAACAGATCACCTATGGTTTCAAATCTGTTGAAGATAATAGGCGACTAAGGGAATAATTGCTGTTGGCGATTTTGATGGTTGTCTTGACGCACAGGGTATGCACTGCTTATTTGCATATATGGAGTGCATGCCACTGTTTGTAAAGTGAGCGTTAACATAGTTCTTAGAAGACTTAACTCGACATCACGTACTAAAACGTGATCGTCCTTCCAACTGATTTGTAAGAACACTTTATTTATGCGAGAATAAGGTTCAAAGTCGACATGTTACGTACACGCTTATTTAAATACAATGATGTATTTACATAATAATTACCAATAACATTGGTGACGTATTGCAGATTTACTTTTGGGATATCTTCAATGGATCGAGTTTGATTGAGGAACATGAACATATTTTGACGACTCAGTGTAATGGCAGAAACATCGGCTTTTATAATAACATTAAGGGTTCCGGGTTATATCCTCGGACAGTTCAAACATGTATGTGCTTGAACATGTCTGTTTGTACTATCGTAGTTTCAAAGCTAACGGCAATGATGTAAAAAGTAAAGTGATACGCTCACAAAACAATCGAAAAAGTGTTCCGAATGCAGCGACAGCACACATACACATATTTCGAATGAGCGTACCTAAACAAAGAGCCTGCGACTGTATTCTCTTCGGCGGTTCGTTTTTGAGGCACGGATGGCGTGTCTACCTTTAAATATACAGAATATCATTGGCTAACGGGAAGGCTGCATAATATAAGTGACATTGGCCGGATTTTTCTCAATTTGGTAAGGACATGCACGCTGAATCACCTGATTGCCTAAAATGGAAGGTTTTTGCAAAATATTTGTGTTCGTTTGACTGTTATCTCACCTGATGGAAAGTGACGATGCAGCCTAACGTGTATCACGCAAACTCAAATAATGCCTGTTCACTCTTGCCTTGATAACCTCTAAATTGTACGTATCGGAAAATACAAACGCAGGAAGGTTATTCAGCTTTGCAGTTCAGATGATAAATCCGAACTATTTGTGCGAATAAAATGTATATTCAATAAAAATATCATAAATAAATAACCTCACACACAAAGCGCCACCTAGCCCCAAATTAAGCAAAGCCTGTAATATGAGTACTGAACAACTGATAAACACACTTTTTTTTTGTAAAAACATACATATTATACATAGTCTCAATCTAAGGATCTAAACAAAACAAACATGTTTATCCGTCGTTAAACATCCACCACTCAGCATTGGGCCAGCGTGGTGGGTTAAACGGCTCTATCTATCCATACATATGCTGCAAGGGCCTATGCCCGACAGCGGGACGTTATAGGCTTACGATATTAAAAACAAAGGTACGATCATGGAGCAGTGGTATTTATATTATTTGCTGTACATGTCGCAGCGGCCTTGGTTGAAACGGACCGTTCACTCTACTGCTTTATTTTAAATTGTATCTGCAACTAGTGTTGTGGTTTTTCACATATTTATCGATAGTTTTAAAAGTGTATTTTTAAAACTATCTTAGTTACTTAAAATCATACAAAATGCATAAGCTAACAGAATGTACTTAATTACCAAAATAGTTATGGTACCTATGATTCATTTTATTGATTGTTAGAGGGTGACTCTTATAAGCTCTCTTTTACGTGGCGTTTTTTGGAACGTGGCGGGATTTGAATCTACACTCACCAGATCGGAAGGCAACAGTAAAGACACCACTCGGCCACCGACGCTCTCAGGTGATGTTTATTAATACTAAATAATCAAGCAAGGGGACCAAACAATAAATATTGATTCGCGAGATAGTTGGATTGTGCGTACCATTTATAATATAAAAATGAATCGCAAAATGTGTTGGTAAGCGCATAACTCAACAACGCCTGGACCAATTTGGCCATTTCTTTTTTTTAAATGTTCGTTGAAGTCCAAGGATGGTTCTTAGAAAATTTCGAATAATTGCCGGGAAAACCTTAAAAACAAGCCCTTTTCTTTTTCACATACAAACGTTTTCTAACTAAAACGTAGAATCAATTTGAGCTTTATTGCTATTATTATATAAAGTTCATTAAAATTACTTACTTTTAAATGCTTATAGTGTTTTATTTTATTATTTTTAATTCACACCGAATTATTACCAGGGTGACGGTTCTGTTCAGGATATTTTTTGCAAAGAATATAAAAAAGGTAGGAACAAAACACTGCCACATTACATTTTTTCTGACAGGACAAGTCTGTCGGGTCAGCTAGTTACCAATAAAATTATGTAATGAATCAATAAATTTATAAATTCCAAAAACCTTTTGTTCGTCTTCCTATTGATTCAGATTTTATTGATATTTATAAATTGTCGATACGATAAAACATGGTCGGCACTATAAACTTAACGAGGCCTATTACAAGTGTATTGTATATTTCATATCAACAATTTAGCTGTCATATTGTGTTAAAGTAATTAGTTATTGTATATAAACACTAAATAGTGTGACGATCAATCTTGTTATGGCAATTCTGTATCTATCAAGTTGTATGTAATTAGCAATGGATTTTAATTTGATAAAAGGGTTTTATCTATACATATTACTAAAATTTTAGTGTCTGTTTGTAAAATTGAAATAACTATTTCTTACTTCATGCATATAAATATATAAACGGAGCATACACCAAAATGACTTTGTTGAAATTATTGTCTGTCTGTTTGTTCCGGGCACAGACATCCGAATATAAAATAAGACTGGACAAGCCGCCAAGTTTATAGGCAGTCCCAGTGTCGCAATTTCTTTTCGGTTCTTACCTGTGAAAATTATTATATTTCTTTGTAAATTTACTGATTCATTGCGATGATGGCATGTTACAATTGCACAGGATGGCATTTTGGGAAAAAACGGTAATTTCTTCTAATATTCGTGCGTCTTGACTCGTCTCACAGAGCGTAAACTGGCAGCCTGTGTATGCTCGTTGAGCTTACATTTGTCGCACTTAAAAACGCGGCTTGCCCCATCTCCTGTATTGGGAAATCTGTGGTTCCGGGTAATGACAACTGACAAAAGACAAAATCGTACTTTGAGGCTCCTTGATGATATTAAATATTAGTTTTGGTTAAATACATTATTTAATGTAAAGTTTTAGTAACCTCAATATGACTTTTGTAATCTGATTACCATATGTGGAGATTTGTAATTAGTATTGTACTCTTATCATATTATATCTCCGAAACGACTGGACCGATTTTGGTGGGAATTTATATGGGATCTAATAACAAAAAACTAAGGGGACTTTTATTTTAGAAAAATCTTTTTAATTTTGGAAAATATATAATATACTATTTTTGTCGTCTATGGCGACAGAGCGGTATTGACGGAAACTAAATACTATCAGCAGTCATCAACTGCATTAATTGTTCTTTCATAGAGTAAGCTCGAAGTTCATCACTAGAATTTTACGGGCTAGAATAAGTTAGCGTGAGAAAGAGACAACGTTAATGTGCAAGGTTATATATATAAATAAAAATATACATCAAGGTGAGACAAGTATTTCGTCAACACATGAAAACCAATAAACTCACACTTATGTAATTTCACTAGCAGTAAACAATTCAAATGGTTTAGAGCAGGGGTGGTCAACCATGGTATTTTTACCAAACAAAACATTTTAATTATTAACCCATTTTTGAACCCTTTCAGCGATTGAACAGACAAAATTTTAATGGTTCTCTCGCCCTTTTATGTAACTTCGATTACATTACTGTTTTGATGACCCATGTAGTGTAATAGTCGATACGTAGCTGCTATACAAACATTTGTGTGCATGAACATGTCTGTTTGTAATGGTCTGGGTGTTTTCTATGTACAATATGTATGTATTCACGAAAAAATGTATATAAGTGTGTTTATCCATTGTTTAGTACCCATAATACAGGCTTCACGCTTAACTTGGGGCTAGATGGCGCTGTGTGAATGTCAGTGCATATTTATTTATATAATAATGTGTTGTACGGGTTTAGATGTCGGCTACTATCACAAGGATTCCGAGTCCGATCCCCGTGCTGCAACATTTATTGCATGATTAAGTTTGTTTGTATTGGTCTGGGTGTATTCTAGGTATAATATATATGAATTTATAGAAAAGTCAATAGGTGTGCCATTCCGTTAATAAATATTCATAAAACAACACAGTCAAAATAGGTTACTACCCCTGGCTCAGCACAGTGCAGGCTCAAGGCTTCATTGTTTGTTATCAGAAACAATAGGATACACCTGTTTTACATAACCAAAGGAGATCCAAGGCTAAGCCGCAAGATCGTGTTTTATTGCGATTCATTTGGGCAGGTGTTGAATATGCTGGAGGTTAATGAAACGAATTTATTAATATCTGCAGAAGGGGGTTAAGGTAGGGGTAATGTTAGTCATTTACGGCTACTCTTCACATTGAGCGTAATGGCTCAATGGTGTGGGCTGTTGCCTTCCTACCAGAAGGGCGCAGGATCGAATCCCGCCACGTACCAATGAGTTTCGAATTTTCGAAATTATATGTACGTTATCCGACGCTCTTACGGTGAAGGAAAATATCGTGAGGAAACCTGCGCAAATATTTGAAGGTTGTACATGAAGTCGGCCAATCCGCATTGGACCCGCGTGGACGACTAAGGCCAATACACCCTATACGGGTAGGCTCGTGCCCCTCGGTGGGGACGTTTAATGAGCTGATGATGATTCCTCAGCAGGCAGGCAGGGCATAAGCCTACCCGTATACGATGTATAGTCCTTAGTTGTCCACGCGGGTCCAGTGCGGATTGGCTGACTTCACGCTTAATCTTTGAATCTCTTCGCAGGCGTGCGCAGGTTTCCTCACGATATTTTCCTTCACCGTAAGAGCATCGGATAACGTACATATAATTTCGAAAATACATAAAGGCGTGGCTAGATATGATCCTGCACGCTTCAGATCGGATGACAACAGTACCCACAAATGAGCCAACGACGCTCAAAGTTAAGAATCTATTCAACTTATCGCAGTCCACTGCTGGACGTAGGCCCTACATTTAGCGCCAGATATCCCGGTCCTCCGCTTTTCTCATCCAGCCTCCACCAGCGACCTTTCGCAAGTCGTCCGTCCATCGATCCGGAGGGCGTCCTACGCTCCGCTTGCCGAGACACGGTCTCCACTCCAGAACTCGTCTGCTCCAACGGCCATCGGCTCTGCTACATACGTGACCAGCCCACTGCCACTTTAACTTGCTGATCCGGCAGGCTATGTCGGTAACTATAGTTCTCTTACGGATTAAATCATTTCTGATCTAAGTTAAGAATACCTCTATATAATTAATACTTAACTCGGCTATATAAAAAGATTTAATTATCACACATGATTGGCAGAACACTAATCCTTAATGGCCGAGTGATGACTTGTCACCGGCAAAGTGACCTTGTCAAGAGGTATCAGAGCAAATGCTCAGTGCAACGCGGTATGACGCTGTAACACCAGTTCAAGGTTACACTCAAAGGTGATCTGGTTGTCTGTCTGCAAATGCAAGTGTCTGCTGAGTGGTTTAGAAACAAAAAGTTGGTTTTGAGAGCTCTGTAAACCTGTCAAATGTTTTGAAGCCATCTACTTTTATATATTGCATATACTTTTTTGCTTTTTAATACAAATAGCCCGATGGACTTCCGACTTGCTTAATTCGCTGGAGACTGGATGGAAAGCGGAGGACCGGGATATTTAGCACAAAATGCCCAGTGGTGATATAAGATTGCGATAAATGTTTTATTTAAACGTTTTCTGTTATTATTCGTCTGTGTTATCGTGCAATAGTAATTAATACACATCTGTATTTGTGCATATTCTTGTGTACGGTCAATAAATGATTTTTCTTTCTTTATGTTATATTGTTATCGTTTCAGAAAACATCAGTCAATACTTATTGAACTGGAAAAAAGTATGGATTTTTAGTCATGTAAATAACGTTTCCTAAGGTTAAAAGGACGATTTAGTGTGAAATCAACTTTTCTCGTGTCACGTTGGAGGAAAACCGCCAGCCGCAGAACTTCAAGGCTTTGCATTGGAATCTGAGAGCGGTAACATTGTAGTGATTATCATATTTACATAACCTTTTCTACTTCGAAGTAAAATAAATTTTGTGATTTTTGTACTTTTATTTAGATCTGTGGTGGCGGCTCAAAAAGTAATGTATTCAAAATATGTTTACTGCATAATGACAAGTCCAGGGAGTCCATCAATGACACTTTTCTACTCATTCTCTTCTTTTACTAGGTGGTAGACTCGATACTGAGTCGTCTAGGTAGGTACCACCGCAGTGCCAGATGTCGTCCCGTGAAACAGGAGTGTTATGAAAATGAAAAGTGTTTATTCAGTTTAGGTCCTTACAGAACACTTATGAATGTCAAATGAAGCTATGCACTTTTGTGTTTCGGGAAACGGGCATTGTAACTAGTAAAATGCCCGGGTATAAGAGACCTAGCATCTGTTGTCTCGGGTGACGGGCGCAGTGCGGCATTGACGGCAAATAATAACTGTCTATCAGTTATTGGTCCCAATCAATGCCGCACTGTCATGGTCAGGCATATCCCTTACCATCAAGTAGGCGTCTTGACCTTCCTGTACACTTTAACATAAACAAGAAAACAGGAAAAAGCTCTTTAAAAGTTATGTATAAGCGACACCTACGTTCAGCAATTTCAGACATTGCTTATTGTCAATCTTAACTTTTTATTTTTGTGCAAAAATTTAATCTATCCTCAAATTGTTGTTTGCCTAGTTAGGACGCAATGTTCCTAGGTTATAGTTTAGCCCCTAAATTTGCCTATGTAATTTGGCTTTTTATGTTGACTGTAACCTGTTTTTGTGTCTATTAAAATAAATAAAATTTACCACCAGTGTTGCTATATGCTAAAATGTTAACAGTTTAAATATAAATCAGTTAAAAGTTCTCACGTAATACAAGTCTGATTGAGTGATTAGACTGCCAACAAGCAAGCCAACAGTGCATACTAATGTTGATATATTGTATGTAATTACGGTACAGCTATGCAAGGAATGCGGCGAACACTTCCTCGGTCTACTAGGCTCCAAATGCTCTTTATATTCTTAAAGATCAAATCAAGTTATTTATATTGATCTTAAATTAATATGGAATGTGGATCCTTTTATTATTTTGTGTGTATTTCTTTAGTATTCAGCGCGGCAACGTGACCAGCCTCTTGGGCACTTTTTCACATGACGGCGACCTCAAACAGATATTTTATCCTACTCCCTATATTTTCACTTACTAAGTATAAATCGAATTTATATTTTGTAGATATATATATGTTATTTTCAATGTATTTTATAATAGCATAGTTTGTTATTATTTATCCAAGGATATTTCGGCAAAGGTATTATTAACGTAACTTGAATGAGTCGAGCCGAGAAATTACTGTAAAACGCAGGTTTTATAGCATTTTAAGGATATACTAGGTATATTCTGGAGGAGTCTGGATGTGGAAAGCAGAGAACCGGGATATCTGGCGCCAAATAAGGGATCCCTATGACCAGCAGTGAACTGCGACAGGTTGAAGGGTTAGAGGCTTTTTATAAGAAAGTTACTTTTAAACGTATTTCATAAAACTTTCAGGTTTATCGTTTATTATAATACTAGCGACTCTGTCGTTTACAACGACTAATTATTTGGACTTGTATGCCGTGGCAGCCTTTAACTAAGGTATCATTCATGTGTTCATAGATTCATGATTGTATGGTGTTTGTTTTGTTGACTGTCCTAAATAAATAATATTACTACGGGTATAAAAAGCAAATTAAACCAAACTATATACATATTCGACTGCATGGTCAAGTCATGTACAAAAATAGACCGATGCAGTTGCAATGTATAACGCCATTTGCAGCAGACAAAGCGTGGTGGGCGTAAAGGCCGTGGTGACGTCAGTCAACCTGCGCACGCGCCTTATACGCGTGCTTTTCCGCTATTTACACCGAGTATTATAATTGAAACTTGTGTTGTATTGTTTATATTGTAGACATATTAACCAGGATATGATTGACTCTTCTCTTCTGTTTTAATCTTGTAATGATAATTTTGAGGTCAAATAAATGTATTTTATTTCTTTCTTTCTTTCTTGCTTCTGACTTCAAACTATCTGTGGAACTTATCTGGATTATCCGGAGGTGGGCGCTAATGGCTGTGACACAGTTGTATAATTAATGCAGCCATTATGTAACAAATAATATTGTACTTGTTAAGTTTTCTTAAAAAATTTTTATTACTTTAAAAAACTAGTTCACGAATTGCAACAATAGGTAAAGAGCAGCGAGCTTGCTCCGGGAAATAATAAAAAGATTTAATTTTTTTTAGTAACAGAACGTATATCATATTTAGTGGTAGATTTTTTTTAACAAGTCCATAAACTTAATTGAACAATTATTTATGACTTTAATTAATTTAAAAAAATAAAAATAAATGACTTTTTAATTTTAATAATTAATTAATAATCAGTTTGTTTGTGCTTGTGGTACCCAACTTAAAATAGTAATATAACCACAGACATCCGAATATACAAAATCTGTGAATATAACCAACTGAAATTTAGGTCAAGTAAATCGTTTAGAACTTACTGTACTGAACGATAAGGTAAAGTGTGATTGTACAATATTTTAGACAAACTGTGATATTGTACTAAGGTATACACCTTTAAGGAAATGTGCTTGCTTAACTTAGGCAGGTATTTCTTGCCTCGTTATACTATTTCCGTTGCTATCGGTCGACCCCAACGATACATGTTGCACGATAGTGATATTTGTCATTCTATAACTGTCATTATCGTAAGATTGGTAGAGCATCGGTGGCTCAATGGTGTAGACTGTCGCCTTCCTACCGGGAGGGCTGAGATTCAAATCCCGACACGTACCAATGTGTTTCCGAATTTTCGAAAATATATGTACGTTATCCGACGCTCTTACGGTGAAGGAAAACATCGTGAGGAAACCTTCATGCACGCCTGCGAAGAGATTCGAAGGTTGTGTGTGAAGTCGTCCAATCCGCACTTGGCCCGCGTGGACGACTAAGGCCTAATCACCCTATACGGGTAGGCTCGTGCCCCTCGGTGGGGACGTTTAATGAGCTGATGATGATGATAAGATTGGTAAGTAAGTACAACTTTAGATATACTAAGTATATACAGTGCGTGCTACAATTCTAAATCTATGAGTACAACACCTAAAAGTGTCACTATTAATCTTTTCATTTTTAAACATTTTTTAATTTCGTATTTTTCTTTGCAATTTAGGTTGTTGAATTTATTGCTGAAAAGCCTCATGGTGATTTTTTGAGACACTGGGTACATGTTCACGTGCATGTGCCTAGTGCTAAGAAGCAGCATATATCCATCCACAGTGGACCATGTTTGCCACTTTATTAACTGTCCTTTGTGAAACGTTAAACGTATCACTAACATAGTTTATAAGTAATTTGTAACTAACAAGACTATGGGCTTTAGCTTGAAATTAAAGGATTTTATTATTTTTTTATTATCAATTGACTTTAAAGTACGTAACCAAGAAAAATCACCATCAAGCTGTATTCGAACCTGCTTCCTTTCACAGGAATGGGAACAGACACAGAGGTCATGATCGTTAGTTTCCTTACTGTTAAAACGATTTCTTTAATTGTGTTTCCTACAAGTCTATGATCTACTTGTGGTGTTATACTTAGAACCGATTATTAAATTAAGTCTCCTTATTTTCATATACAAAAAATAATAATAATTTAGTGAAACTTCAAATTTAAGATTTCACAAATGACAGTTAATAAAGTGGCATACATGTCCACGGTGGATAGTTATATGTACTAACAAACAATAATTTTTCTACAGTCTTTTCATGGTGTTTAGGAATGGATACATCTGCCTTACACTTGTCACAATTAGATGGAAAAAATAAAACGGAATAATTCAAAATGGCTGCGTATTTTTTACCCAGTTCCATAAAACCTTAACCTTGAAACGGCTTCCTACCAAGATCGGTAACAAATCGCGTACGGATCACAGCCGAAATAATTCGCAATTGCCACCTTCCGGTTGGTAAAAACTCAATGAGATTTCCGGCGTAAAAAGTTGCGCGTGGGCAACTCGCGGTGACCAATCCGGCGCCGTCAGATGACGTCATGATAATAAACAACTCCAAAATTGGTAGGGCTCGATCGAATTAAGACTGAGCTGACATTGTATGATTTTAGTTGATTAAGGCGCGTATTCTTGAACGAGTACTTTTGCTACTTTTCCCCGATATTAAAGAAAATGATTAAAAAGAGTAGTGTAGGACACCCCAAGCCCCAAAAAATCCTGTCGGCCCATGCGCCAAACATTCTGTATACACAGACACTCTTAGCACCATTATCCCAAATCTAGCAAGAATCTAGTACTATGGGATTAAAATAATGTATAAAACCCTAAACTATAATATAATATAATTTGCATCGAAATTGCCCAGGCTAAGATAAGTAGACATCTTAGGTTAGTACTTCACGGGGACCGACCCGAAACTTGTTTGGTAGCCGACTTCTCGATCACTTTATTACCCAAAAAAGCTAACACAAAATACATTATTAAGAACCGTGACCATTATATTATGGAATTGTTTACCTCGTATTTCATTAATTCTACCATTGTATTTGTAGAACCAGTATTTAACGTTAATGACCAAACAGGTTAATCATTTTTAACTATCCAAACGTACACCGCAGTACGCAAGAGCTTGCCTGTAAAAAAAACAAAACGCTTAACCGAAACGCTCCATTATAATCTACAGGATTTTGGGGATATTATTCTGTTGACTTGATAAATAACACTACTGTGAAAAAAGACCTTTCTTTATAGATGTATATCTATAATCATTAAATCATTAAAAATTAATAAATATTCACTGACATTCACACAGCGCCATCTAGCCCCAAGTTAAGCGGTAAGCCTGTATTACGGGTACTAAATAACGGATAAACATACTTATATACATATTTTTTTTGTAAATACATACATATTCTACATAGAAAACACCCAGACCATTACAAACAAACATGTTCATGCACACAAATGTTTGTATTGCAGCCGACGTCTCAACCGCAACACCAAATGGGTCGTAATTATGATGTCTTTACAAAAAAAAATCAGATTAAAAAAGGCCTATTCCAATTTAAAAGAGATAGGTATATTTAGTTTTTCTTCAGACGCGACAAGGCATTTTTGAAGGGCAATGGAAGCTATCATCGCGGCATCGGGTTCAAAAAGAAACTTAAAATAGGATAGCTTAAAGGTACGTCAATAAATAAATAAAGCCGTTGTTATATTAATAAATGATATTGCTAACTCATTTCAAAAATAAAAAAATGAATTTAATATAACATTAGACTCTAACAACACCACGAGCATTTCATATTTGTTATTTCACATTTTCATTAGTGCCTATTGTACAAAGCACTTATAATTAATGGTTTCAATTGTGTTTCTTTCACGTGCACTTTGAAGTGATTTCGAATAAAGGCTGTTGTTTCAAATATCCTGACCTTAACAACTCAATGGACTGTATTATATTGCGCAATATTTAAGTTACTGATAATAGTATTGCTAAGTGAAACTATTCCTGCAAATGAAATTGATGATCTTTATAAACGTACGTAGGTGAATTTTGCGCCAGGAATCACCAATCCGTAAATAATAATCAACCAACAAAGATTTACTTAAAGTAGGTAAATCTTAGATGTATAACGTTTTTCAATAAGGTACCGCAAACTATTGTAAAGTTGCCATTACACCATGTTTAAAATTAGAATAAAACAAAACCCTTTCTAAAAAGGTTACTACACTGATGGATGACGGATATTTATGTCATAAAAATACATGGATTTAAACTGCTCAGCTATTTCAGTGTTTACAAACTATTTGTACATTAAATCATTGTTTAAAAAAGGCTATACTGTTGAGTTTTATTGTGCTTCTTTCTCAACAGGACAAGTCACTGAAGCCCTGAAGTATCAAAAGTTTTCAAGTATTAAATGTTTTTTTATTGTGTTTTGTATTTTTTTTAAAGATATTCATACTTTTATTACTTAAACATACAGTTATATTAACTGACAATACAATTATTTATTATAAATAAAAAGGTAAATACTAAATGAAATATAAAATACATTATGTAACAAAATCGAAAAGTGCGTCTGACCGAGGCAGGGTTCCCAAAACACTGGCAGCATTCCAGCGCTGAATAGCAATGCTTATTCTTTGAACGAGGAAGCTGCCAGCTCTGGAGTCCTCTGTAGCCTCAGTCAAACGAACTGACAGATCTTTTAAAAATATTTTGGCCTCGTTTGCCCAAGGACAAATATATATTTATTATATTCTGCCACCAAATAAACATTTAAATTATTGCGGCTAATAGCAGAAGGTAGTTAGAAAAAAAACACTGTAGACAGGAGCAACCGAACATGCACATTAAGTCATGACTTGTATTATATTCGGATTAGAAGGAAGGCCCAAAGCATCGTCCATATAAGTCATGGCTCACCAAACATGTTACATAACTCGAAAGGTTACGGAATTCGCATCCACTCGTGATGTTGTTAGCTTTTGCCTAGATTGCGTGTGTGGAGATAACATCAGTCTGTTGGGACGACAGAGGTTAATATTGTCTTTTTTATTTCACTTAGTTAAAAACTTTTGGGTTGCTTTTCATTTCAAATCTGAACGCTGGCTTATCTTGACGACCCATTTGTTGTAATGTTTGAGATGTCCGCTACTACACCAACGGTTTCGGGTTCGGTCTCCGGGTGGAACATTTGTGTGCATGAAAATGTCTGTTTGTATTGGCTTATTTGTTTCTATGAATATTATATGCATATTCACAAAAAAGTTTTATGAGCATATAAGTATGTTTATCGGTTGTTTGGTATCAATAAAGTATATATTATATTATCTGTGGTATCTATATTACAGGCTTAAGCTTAGTTTGGGGATTGATGGCGCTGTGTGAATATCTGTAAATATTAATTTATTTTTTAGTACCCATAATACAAGCTCCTCACATAAATTTAAGCAATATGGCACAGTGTGAATGTCAATAGGTATTTATTTATATATAGAGATTCTTTCTTTCTTCCTATTTATTTATATAGTGGATATTTGCTATTTATAAGTCAAGAATTAGTGTATATATTTTTAATTTAAAATGTAAACGCTGGCTTGCATACGGGTTATACATAGATAAGAACTCACGGAAGCGAGACGTGGTCGCTCACTAGGGTGTTTTAAGGGGGCTCAAGGTTGTTCATCGTGCTATGTAACTACAAGTATTTTTTCCCTACGCGATAACATCTGGAATGAGAAGATCCGTAGGAGAACTAGAGTGACAGACATAGCCCACAGGAATAGCAAGTTTAAGTGGCAGTGTGCAGGGCACATAGTGCGTAGAACCGATGGGGCGAAAAGGTTCACGAGTGTCGTCCACGTAACAGGTAAGGAGGACCACCTTAGTAGTAACCAGATTATTGGTCCATTTTCCTAGGATACTGAGTCGTCAAGGTAGGTAGGTTGTAGGCACTTGTGTTTCGGGATGAGGGCACTATCGTCTCGGGTGACGGGCGCAGTGCGGTGTTGATGGAAAATAATAACTATTTATTAGTCATTAAGGGAGGTAATAATTCAGCAGTTGACGTATTCGGATGAGATCACAATGATTATGACAGTTTCTATAGGAGATCATCAACTCCATTATTAGAGACCGTCTCTGTTGTCTAGTGCGCTGAACACTGTATTTTTGGCCCGGAGGTATGACACTGTGCGATTTTTCCCACTTTCTTTAGGATATATGCTGAAGAATATACTGACGGTGCTACATATACTATTGCCAAATTGGTGACTTACATAGTTACAAAGTATCACCTTGCTATATAATGGCGAACATAAAACCCAGTCACGGCGCACGCCGCTGCCGCGACAAATCTAAGAAACGTGACGCTCTGAACGACCCCATCAATGCGTAAACAAAAACTGATCTGGATGCACACGTGACTTTTGTCAAACAGTGCTGTATGCTAGTTCTTCTCTAATGACTGTCAAAATAATGACTGAGAGACTTTCCCTTATGCGACATTGATCTTCTACCTGGTAGTTTTTGCTTAGTATTACCTTAATTGCCTTCCGTTTTTTCGTACTTGTAAAAATAACTTTTGGATAATCATGGATTACCATTTAGCACAAGAAAAACTGTAACTAGCTATGCTCAGGTTTCCTCAGAGCGTCGGTGGCACAATGAAAAATATATGTACGTTATCCGACGCTCTTACGGTGAAGGAAAACATCGCGAGGAAACCTTCATGCACCTGCGAAGAGATTCGAAGGTTATGTGTGAAGTCGTCCAATCCGCACTGGGCCCGCGTGGACGACTAAGGCCTATTCACCTTATACGGTAGGCTCGTGCCCCTCGGTGGGGACGTTTAATGAGCTGATGATGATGAGGTTTCCTCACGATGTTTTCTTACACTGTAAGGGGGATTCGAAAATAGATTGGTACATGGCGAGATTTGAACCTACACCCTCCAGATCGGAAGACAGCAGCCCACACCAGTGACGTTTTAGTCAAGTCAAGTGAATTAGTATAAATGAGGCGAAATTATAAAATGCTGTAAACTTTACAAAACGACTAATAAAGTTTTGCATATTCACAAGTTTTGCAAACGTTATAAATATGTCCACACCGAATTAGCTATTCAGGCTACACAAAAAGCGAAGACCGATATTTGCCTTTTACTTGCAAATATCGTTTTCACAATCTACTTAGAACTAACGTATTGTGTAACGTCTGCGATAGATTTAATGTTCTTTTGTTTCGATAAGTAGTTGACTCTTCACCTTTTTATTTCAGAGGCAAACCAAATAAGCAGACCAGACAGTTCACCTGGTGGTAAGTGCAAGGACGGATCCAGGTTAGGCGCCAGGAGGGGGTCACATAGTAAAAGTCAAGTTTAGAACTTATCAGGTATTATGTTAATATACGTTAGTTAAGTACTTTAAAATAGCTCAGAAGGTCATGACCCCCATGACCTTCCGCCTTGATCTGCCGTTGGGTAAGTGTGACTACTACCCATAGACACTAGCCACTCTGAAGAAACTTTGTCATTTGGGCTGAGACTGCATACATGAAGCTACTATGACCTATGCATCCCTTATGAAAGTATTTTGAAAAATTCTACCCCTAATGGGATGAAAAATAATACTTCTGAACTCAAGCGAAGCTGCTAGCGAAAGCTAGTATATTTATAAAACAAATCTTGAAGATGTCAGATACACCAATAAATAATCCAATAAAACTTCAATTAAAGTTCTTATTGCACAATGAAACTTATTTCTATGTAACTAGAGCTTAATATACATAAAGTGTCAAGCGGGTCGAGTGCAGGTTCGAGCACCTGCGACGAAGGCTGCGTGACGAAATGTTTCACTTTCGACCAGTTGGCAAACAAGCTTTTGGTACACGGGATCCGTGCCCATGTCCAAAAAGCGAAGGTCTGACTCATGCTCCAAAACATAAAAGACTTGTTATTTAATTAATAAATTGGTTAGAACCAATACACCAAATTCAAACATAAAAAAATCTTTATTCAATTAAGTCTGGTGGGCTGTTGCCTTCCAATCTGGAGAGTGCAGGTTTAAATCCCTCCACGCAAGTACCTAAAAATGTCTTCAAATTTCGAAATCATATGTACGTTTACCGACGCTCTTGCGGTGAAGTAAAACATCCTGAGGAAACCGCTCGAAACCCGAGGAAAGCGCTCGCCTGCGAAGTGTTTCAAAGGTTGTGCCTGAAGACGGCCCATCGCACTGGCCTATACACCCTATACGGTTATTGCTATTTAAATTTCACTCTTATAATATACGTGTCCCAACGCGAAATTCTTACGTCAAAAGATAGAGAAATTAGTGACGTGACACAACTCTTCAGTTGATTAAGGATGGGTAGTGCGGTTCTTTTACGGCTAACAGTATATTGTCTTTATAACCTCGATCTTATATGTATGGTATGACTGCTATGACTCTCCGACGCTCTTACGGTGAAGGAAAACATCGTGAGGAAACCTTCATGCACGCCTGCGAAGAGATTCGAAGGTTGTGTGTGAAGTCGTCCAATCCGCACTGGGCCCGCGTGGTGCCCCTCGGTGGGGACGTTTAATGAGCTGATGACATGACTGCTATGATTTTATTCCAATCATAGCTACAATAACACAACTAGCTAGTGTCTAACACTCTTGCAATAAATTAAATTAATTACCCCTTACACCGCATTACTATGCCATTCATAATAATTGTATCCAATGTAAACGTAATTGTCGATAGTTTTTCTACCACCTGGCGGTTGCATTGTCTCTTTCCAACTGCATAAAAGTAACAGAGATATGTAGATGCGCATACGCATGATAGACTCGACGCGCTATCTCAATGATGTCTTCATTTCTCTAGTGCATACGTGTGTAAAATGTTGCATAGTGCTATAAATGTTTAGAAGTCAAATAAATAAAATATATTTTACACAGTTTACTATGACTTGATGGAGACCGTGTTTTGGGCGTTTCATCATCAGCCTATAACGGCCCACTGCAGGACACAGGTCTTCCCGCACAACATTGCTATGGGGAGATTGGACCAAAACCTACCACGGGGCCCAGTGTGGATTGATTATTCACTTTAATTTCACCTCATTTCTACGCTAAAACGATAAGGTGTTAGAATATATATTTTTCTGGTTAAAAGGTGATACAGTGACTTGTAGTTTAATGCTATAAGCTTAGATAAAAAATAAACTAACTAAATGTACAACCTCACTCAAAAAGGGTCGGCGGCAAAAGTCGGCCAATCGCGTCAATTAGACATAATTTTCATTCTTAATCATGTCGCTATTTATATGTCATAATGACATAATAGTGTGCTCATGCTTTTGATTTTGTAGTCTTTCTATGACGAGTTAAGGTAAAAATTTTAATTAATAATTTTACATTCTTATAATAGCAATAACTATACGTATGTATCATTAGGCTCAAACATTTTTTGGTGGATGTTTCTTTGTGATTAAGATCAACAATTAACTAACTAGGTTCTTTGTTGATTTTTGAGTGAGGAGTTACTACACACAGTAGATACTCAGTGAAGACACTGTCTTTAAATTTGCAATAAAAAAAATATATACTTGGAATGTCTAAAACATTGTCATATCTTTACGGTACAGAGTCACCAGTTCACAAGGTAAATTATTATTATATTGTTTTAGTGAGAACTTTAAGTTACGTGCAGATTTCATCAAGACGGTTTAACTAAGTTTAGCATGTAACGGTTTAATTGTTAATTGCTGTTAATTGTAATGGTTCGTAAAATTACAAGTTGAACTGTAAGTATGAGGTAAAATTCTTTTGTCAAAAATAATAGATAAGATCAATTATCGTTGCATAAAGTTTCGAGGTTAAAGAGCTATCTGCACTTGCTCTTTTTATGGGTGGACGTTTTGCTACAGACACTAAGGCCCTTCACAGCTTCACCGGGGAAGTAATAACCCTAGATAGTTTTCAGTCTAAAACTACGCTTGTCACTTATCCGGTGAAGCTGTAAAAGCCATCTACGGCCAACGAAGATGAGTGCTATCGAAAAAAGTTTTAACATAGAGTCTTGTCTTGGCTCTAAATTTAATAACAAAGTTTTACTCAGTTAGAGGAGTAAATGCCCGTATTCACCATGCTGGGCAAGCGGGTTGGTGACCGCAGTATGAACCAGTACGCAGGATGGCGCTGCTGCCTACCATCCGGTATAATACCCCTTTGTCGGCTTTTACGATACCCTCAGGAGGAGTAGGGGTGGGGACATATGTATTCTATTCTGCCGTCCCCGCACGGTAAATGGGGGAGACCTATGTCCAGCAGTAGACTGGGAATGGTTGAAGAGAGACTCAGAGATAAAAATAATTTCATACACAAAGTTTCCTTGCATCATGCCCAAATAAAGCCGATCTCGCAAAACTGGACATCACAGAACGCCTTGGAATCGCAAATTAATCAGTTAACCTTTCCCTGTCCTTATAAAAGACATCAACGAAACAGTAAGGCCCGTGACTCATGCCAAAACGTTTGCCTTATATGGCTTGCCCATATGTCGTTATTTATTCAATTATTTTTGCTATCTTTTATGTAATCAAATGAATAAATAAGTATGTGTTCTTCTGACCATAACAGAAGTTGTATTAATGGAAATTAATAATAGTTATTTATCGCCAATATTGCACCCGTCACTTCCCCTGAATCGGGTCTCCCGAAACACAGAAGTGCAAAACACTCCTGTTTTACGGAAAATATTGGGCACTGCTGTAGTACTTACTGAGACGACTTAGTACCGAGTTCAGCGCCTAGTACATATCTAGAACAGTTATGATTTTGGGTAGCTTCATTTATAAGGTTTTTGCAACACGCTCATATCAACTTCGGAGTAATGATTGTACGTGGATATTTACTACATTATTTTATTTATTTTTAATTTAACAGTTTATAACACTAACATATTTAAAATACACATTAATCATCATCATCAGCTCATTAAACGTCCCTACTGAGAGGCATGAGCCTACCCGTATAGGGTGATAAGGCCTTAATTGTCCACGCGGGTCCAGTACGGATTGGACGACTTCACACACAACCTTTGAATCTCTTCGCAGGCGTGCGTGAAGGTTTCCTCACGTTGTTTTCCTTCACCGTAAGAGCGTCGGATAACGTATATATAATTTCGAAAATTCGAAAAAACATTGGTACGTGGCGGAATTTGAACCTCAACCCTCCCGGTAGGAGGGCAACAGTCCACACCATTGAGCCACCGACGCTACACATAATAAGTAATGAATCTAAAAAAATACTCTCATTCATCAAATCTCCCATAGCTACTCAACCATACAAAGTATCTTTCCATTCATTCGTAATCAAATATCACTATCAGATAAATCTTCTACTCGTTTGCCTACCCATGGCATAATATGAGCTATTCTTCTTGATTGCTAATTTATAAATTAGCAGCCATAGTAGCATTCGGTGTTAATTATAGTTTGTTTTTATTAAAGCACAAACGCGGAGGCGTCAAGTGGGTGGATGACGTCAGGCCAAAGCCAGGTGCGAACGTTGGATCATTCGTTGCTATAAAGTTATAGGCTGAGCACGCGCTCGCCACTTGAAAACTCGCTCTGTGTTGCCACCCTTTGTAGCTAGATCTAGCACTTTTTAGTAAACTCCTTTTTAACGATTTAGCCCGAAAAGAGCAAGGAAATTTTTTTGACGCTCAAAAAAATACAGCTTCATGTCATGACTATTTCAGCATTTTAAGAACAGAAAATCTTCTGATGGTCAATCTAGCCCTCTATCCCTATTTAGCCCTTTTTTACTTCCCAAAAAGCCCTTTTTCTAAAATTGAAGTGGCAACACTGAACCCGCCACTTGAACGCCCGGTGAAACTGTGATTTTTTAAAGTCCCACTGGAAAGGGACTTAACACTCAGCATAGCCGTAGGGAGTTTGGGCCGTAACTACCTGACAATGGCTCGATTCCCGAACGAGACTTAACGAAGATCTTAAGTTAAATTAAGTTAGAATGGGATAGCGCTATATACGATCAATAGCAGCACCCCTTTCTTACTCTATTTAATTAAATATCAATGCTTGAGTCTTGTTCTAGAATACGGGCTAGTGGCGTGCACAGAGATTATAAATAGGGTATGCAAAGTGAGTGACACTTATCGCAAAAACAATAATTTTGTCAAATTGAGTGCTGCTGATTACAACAGATTGCCTATGGTTTCAAATCTGTAAAGGAAAATTGGCGAATAAGTGTGAACCATTTAACATGTTAGCGATTTTCCGGGTTGTCTGGACGCACGGGTATGCACTGCTTATTGCATGTATGGAGTCCACGCCACTGTGGCCGTTGTATTTTTGTATTTATTGACTGGAGACTTTCTGAGTCTGCTCTATCCTGACGCAGTCCAATGGGTGAAGAACTTAGACATTCGCTTGTAGTTAGAAGAGTTTACTTGCATGGTATTGAAAGCAAATTGGCGCTGATAAAATGCCATACGAATAAATAAATAAATTGTGTTCATATGAAACAATACGGTAAGAGAACACATACATAGTCTACCCATAGTCATGCTGAACTCGAAAGCCAACAGTTATAGATCGTTCTTTACCTTGGAAATGCACTTACTCACTACCACTAAGTAGACACTTTTTTTGTAACCGTCAAATAGTTTTCTCAATGTAGTATTTACCTTTATAGACATGTTTTTACACGTGTCACATTAATTACTCCACTGTTTTGTATAAATTATATTATTATGGAGATTCTGTGTAAAATAATAAATAAATAAACCACTAGAGGTTCAAAATCGTTGACAGTTAAATCGCGATAAATTAATTAAAAATAAATAACGACTTTCTGCGTTGCCGCGTTGCGGTGATTTTGCATAGATGGTGGACTGTTAACTCATCCTTTTGTTTTTTTGTGTCTATGGTTTTACACCAAATCATAGTAGAGGACTTTGGTATAGATTATTAATAATTATTTTCTGATACTCATATACGTATAACCGATGATAAATAAACACAATATTAATTAAATTCTTAATAAAATTTAAAAGTAGCTAGGACTTACCTGTCCTCTGTACCTGTAATTTATTAAAGCTAATTAAGAATTCAAAAAGCAATTTCGACCATATCTGAAATATTTAACGTATCCAAAAAGAATTACACAGCTCAATTATTCGCCATAGTGCGCCAATTTGCGTTCTAAAATTAACTTAAGTCTACCGTAACAAAGTAAACATTTAAGTTATGTATGTTTTTCTTTGAAGGACATACGAGGATCACATTAACAATCATTATTGCGATGACTCAATGTAATGTATAATATCGCTGTTAACGCGTATATAAAAACAACATCGCAAGTTACAGATACTAAGTAATAGCAATATATTATATTATCTGTGGAAATAGTATAACAAACCTAGCGTCTAACCTGCTTAGAAAGGACCGACTCTCCCTTTCTACGCTGTTAGAGCTTTTATGAAACTTGCAATTGCGAGAGCTTAGAACCTTACAACACTAAACCAAGACAAACTTTTAAAAACTTTGTTCAGGTTTTATCAGATTAAATTACAACAAAGTAAGTTTAAGTTACACTTATCCAAACACTTTAAAATGGTATTTATTTTTAGTTAACACTTACCCAAGTAAAATTGTCCTTTTTCAGCCGGTGACAGGTACTAAAAGAGCAAAACACAATCAACACCAATCACAGGGCGACATCAAACTCCAAGACACTACGTAAGGAAACTCCCTGGTCGATCACAAAAACTTACACGTCAGGCCACTCTGTGCCGAAACCACAAATTTTAAATTTAAAAAAGTTATCACACAAATTGGCGCGCGGTTTGACAGGTTGTAAAGTAAAATGGCGGTAGGCGGCCGTTCTCCTCAAGAACTCGAGGTCGACTGAATGAGTTGAATTGGCGAGTGAGAGAGCCTATTACGTAGCCTAAAGCCTTTACTGCAAATAATAATTCGTAGGAGGCCGTTTCTTAGCAAGGAAAACAACTTGTTTTTTTTGTTATTGTAATCTAATATTTAATGTGGCATTTGACAATCAAAATGGCGGCTGATTATGTTATCTGCTACTTATCAAAAAATGTTCCAGTTCAAATTTTATTGTTATAAATACCTACTTAAAGATTTTATCAACGAAACAAGCAATTTAAAAGTCAATATTCTGAAACTGGCTTTTCAGAAATATTTTTACTTTTTAAAATCATTTTACATGATAGAAATGTTTGTTTGTTTAAAGATCAAAGCAAATAACTAAGCTTCTTTGCTAAAAAGTTCGCTTTTTAATTAAAAGGTTAAATTATGACCACAAATATTTAAACTATAATAAATAAATCTCCACTGACATCATACAGCGCCATCCATTCCTAAACTAAGCATTTGCCTACGGATAATATACTACTAACTACTAATTATATAGAAGGATAATATAATATACTTCTATCTAATTTTTAAATTCATACATATTATCATAATATTATACATAGAAAACACTCAGACCATTACAAACAAACATGTTCATGCACACAAATGTTTGTACTACCCGGAGACTGAACCCGGAACCCTTGGTGTTACAGCCGATGTCTCAACCATTACACCAGATGGGTGGTCTTTGTTTACTGTTCACCAAAATTTTTGTTATATTGGCATCTTATCATCATATGTCATGCAGTCAGGGCTTTACCACGTCTAACTTAAGTAGGTACTGAGAGCTTGCACGTCGCTAGTGCTTTTTTTTTTTTTGTGGATGGGATATGGACCATAAAAATGCATGGTAAGTTGTGGCTGCGAAAATAATTCACGAAAATATTTGTACTCAAATGTCAAACTGATGTACGTACGTTCAGAAACTAATGTCTATGTAGCTTATGTAGGCAAACTATAATAAAGATAAAGATAAAAAATACTTTATTGCACGTAAAA
>PQWD01011688.1:0-58940 GCA_019425675.1 Leucinodes orbonalis | reverse complement strand
GGTATTGTGTTTAAGGCCATTTTTTTTTAGCATGATCAGATTATAATGTCATCATCCAGCCTACGCGTATAGGATGATTAGGCCTTAATCGTCAATGCGGGCCCAGTGCGGGTAGGACGATTTCACGCACAACCTTTGAATCTCTTCGCAGGCGTGCGCAGGTCTCCTCACGATGTTTTCCTTCACTGCAAGAGCGTCTGATAACGTATAATTTCGAAAACACATTGGTACGTTGCGGGATATGAACCTCAGCCCACCAAGTAGGAGGTCAACAGTCCACACCATTGCGCCACCGACGGTTATATTATAATGTATTTTCAAATAAATAGTGTTTTTCCAATTTTCATTTAACCCTACTCTAATATACCAAAACTATCTACGTATTTATAGCTTACCTAATCTAGGCAGATAAAGCAATCAACTGGCTGGTTCCAGAAGACATAAATTAAGTTTTAACAACCGTTTGTAAATACTTATTTTTTCCTAAACATCACAATTCAGCAACAGGCATCATATACCCCTAAACATCAGTGGCTTCCAGCAATGTACCACCAAAACACGTTAAATTGTTCATGAAGTGGTTGCCATAGTAGGGGATAACACACAAGTGCATTCGCCGGACCATCCACCAATATTTATGCGCCCATAAAACCCGAACACGCAACGGTCACAAACGTTTGTTCCCTTCGATCACAACGGACTTACTTATATATAAAATTGTATTGTCCCGATGATCTTAATGGCAGATTATGTTGATGTTTATTAAGTTCCTTTATTTGCATTTGTCAGCGTTTGTGGTATTAAACAAGTTTTGAGGTAACAACAACGTTTATTTATTTTTATTTTGTACCATAAAACTGAATATTGCCTTTAGATTTCTATAGGCATATTCATGCGGCATTCAGTTTTATTAAATGTGGCTTTAGTTCATATCATTTTATTTTATTATTCATATAAAAATAACTACATATAAATATAAATCATCAATCTTAATATTTTATCAAAAGAACGGAATATAGGTTTGTAAATATTAACAAATATTGCCCAAAAATGCACCCACTATTCTAACTCGTAGCATCTTACTTATGATTTGGGCCACAGAGACCATGCTTAATCATTATTTCATCCAAAAGAAGCCTCTCTGAGTAAATGAATGCTTACGGTAAATGTAAATATCCTGAGATATTCATACAACGCAATCTAACCCCAATTTAAGCAGAGCTTGTATGGGTAGTTACTTAACAAGAGATAACCATACTTATATATGTTTTTTATAAATTATGTACATAGAAACACCTGACCAATACCAACATACATGTTCATGCCCTCAAATGTTTAAACTGGTACGAGGTACCAGGATCCAATCTGAAATTCATAGTGTAGTAGCCGACGTCTCAATCATTATACCACACGGGTCGTTAAATACGACGGACGGACAGGTAGGATCCAGTTACGTTTAGATTCGCCGTCTTTATGGCTAATTTTAAAGAAATGCGAGCACGCATGCTAAGTCAGAAACACAAGTCCACAAGGTAAAAGGCCCCAAACGGCCTTCGAATAGTCGTAAATAACTTTTAACTAAAACATTAAGGTTAATAATTCCATTGGCAAAGTTTCTATAAAGCAGAATCTTTGTCATAAAATACCGACAAAGACTCTCTCAAATGCCCAAAAAGCATAGGTATATTATTTTGTCCTGAACAAGTCCTGGTTCCAATTTTGGGCCAAATATAACCGCCACCCACAGTTTGTGTACATTTCGCGATTGCTCGCAACCGGTTATTAAGAAATGCTTTTTATTGCCCGTAAGTGGTACTATCTACAATGTGTAAACTTTTATTGTGTAGAGTTTTATTGACACGGGCCAGGGCTATTGTCGGGATTCCGACTATGGTTGGCAAGCAATGTACAACATTGTGCGAAATTGTCGCCTACATACTGCTTACAAGGATGAATGCTTGGTTGGGTGGTTTTTTATTTAATTTATGGTCATTTACTGAAATGAATAAGGAATACACTGTGCAACAATTAGTAACAAAATGATTCTATTTGTTAGTGACTTTGTCAGGTACTACCAAATCATTCATTTTAATACATTCCATAAATTCTAAAAAATATAATACTTATATCTGTCTAAGATTTCTCTAGTAAGAATTTTAATTGCCGTTCTAAAATTTATTTATATCGCATCATCGTCGTCATATTGCATATTAATCATAATTTGAAGAATTACACTATTTAAAACAATTATATTTTTGAGTTTGTACAATATACTAATATTGTTTCTATTACTAAACATTTTACTTTAATCAATTGAATCCAAGAACTTGATAAAAGAGGTTTAATCATACAATAATGTATATATGTATATATATATATTACATGTCATTACTTTAAAAAATATATAATTAGGGGACTCACAAAACCCAGTATGAAAAGTGACAAGCATTTAAAGTAGAAATTCATTTTCGTTTTATTGTGGGAGAATCATAAAAATACATATATATATATATAATATATATATATATATATATATTATATATATATATATATATATTATAGACTATTAAAAAGTACATATAAAATAATTATTGAGATAAAGATATTTTGAGTTTGATTTGTAAATATAAAATTGACAACCCTAATCCAAGGCCACCTTAGAGTTTGCCCCCGGCGTAATTAAACGTTGTGAGCAGTTTTTCTAACGCTTTTAAGTTATATTAATTGTATGACTTACAACTACATTGTTATGCTCTAATAACTGTTTTATACAGCTGCAACTAAAAGACAGGCTAAATGGTCGCAATCAATTGAATTATTATGTGAACTTCAGAAAAAATTTTGGGTGTAGAAATGTGTTTAAAGACCTATTTAATCCGGGTTTCATTACTGCATTGGGAGTAAACGGTAGTTCAGGAACTAGGATGGTAAAACTAAAGAAACATCAATTAAAAGTTGTGGAGGTAATATGGTAGTTAGAAAATTAAACTGAATCTATGGATGGCTGGAAATAAAGTTTTATTATTATTAATAAAAATAACTATTACTGAATATTATAATCAAATAAGCATCATCAAGAGTTGAAACGCGCCATCTTTAAAACACGAGTTACTAGAGATATCATTGAACATATAACCGATTCATCGGAGCAAGATTACCGCGATTCCTAACCGGCGACAGCCACCGGCGGCCTGTCAAGCCCCGCGTAAAATAAAACGCACACGATATATTACTGAGCTTACGCTACTGATGTCGTGTGACGATAACGTCCCATCGACATGAAGAGTTAATTCGATAGGCACTGCGCTTTATATCATCTCAAATATAAATCGGGCCGACGTTTCGGTGACAAGTGACAGCCGTTGTATCAGTTGTGTCGCCGATTGAAAATATTCATCTAAATTCCATCGCTCGTTTAGATTATTCTTACGTATGGCTTAGCCCTGGACATTTTAATTAGGTTCAATAGTAACATCTTAAGGCGTAGGTACTTATTTATTGTTTCTTTAAAATAATAATTATATGTTACCACAAAATTGTGAATGAGTTGCCGCATGCGGTTTTTCCGGACAGATTCGACCTGCAAACCTTCAGAAAGAGCACTCTTTCTTAAAAGGCCGGCAACGCATCTTGTAGTACCTTTGGTGTTGCAAATGTCCATGGGCGGCAGTATTCACTTTCCATCAGGTGATCTGTCTGCTCGTTTGCCCTATACTAAAAAAAAAAAAAAAATGTGTGCGTTAACTGGTAACAGCCACATCTGTCTAATTAACTTTAAAGTATTAACTTGGTGTAGACTTTCGCCTTCCTACCGGAAGGCTGAGGTTCAAATCCCGACACGTACCAATGTGCTTCCGAATTTCGAAAATATATGTACGTTATCCGACGCTCATACGGTGAAGGAAAACATCGTAAGGAAACCTTCATGCACGCCTGCGAAGAGATTCGAAGGTTGTGTGTGAAGTCGTCTAATCCGCACTTGGCCCGCGTGGACGACAAAGGCCTAATCATCCTATACGGGTAGACTCGTGCCCCTCGGTGGGGACGTTTAATGAGCTCATGATGATGATGAACTTGTTATTGTTATATTTTTATGTCTATATAATCTTTCAGAAGTGCTTTATTACTGTAAACACTGCAAACATATTCCTCAGAACTCGATTAAAAGAAATCAAACAATAAAAACATTTGTAAGTTAAGAGTCGTTCGGAGAAGTGTTAGCCCATAAATGTTCAACAATAAAATAGTTGATATTTATGGCTGATCGCGCACGAGAATACTTTTTACATTATTATTGATTGTAATTGGTATCGAAGCCGACACTAAATCGTACCAAGACAAATACGCGTCGATTTCAAGACTCGGATGCTGGTATGGGTCAAAAAATAATTGCGTCCTCCATCGCTGACCATATTTTATCCCGGAGTGTAGTGAAATTGCTTATTGCCCGTTTCATCATTCCTTTTTTCATCCATTTATTCCCTTTTTTTTATAAAGTGAATTGACTTTGCAAGTTACATATGGACATCTTGTTTAAAATTAACTAATAAACTTCTCATGATCGACATACATTAATGGTGCAGACAAAATTTCTGTATAAATCAAAGTAAGCGTACTCATTTTGAAGTCAATATTAAAACTTCTTTAAATAAATCCAATCATTTTAGTTTATTTATACCTAAAAGACGCATTCATAGAGGTGAATCCAATCTAGGCGAAGCAAAATTTGATAATTATTCAGAGCACAGAAAAGGCATGGTTAACAAATTGCTTGTGTAAACATGTAAAACGGAGTCATGAACGGTTTCGCCAGTGCCTAACGAGTCTGTGGCAAAGCAAATAGCTTGCCATAGCACTCATTCAACCTAATAACAGGTTGTGATCTTACGGTCTTTGATTAAATAAAATTATACGTGCAGTGCGGAAAAGCAGCATCTGATATGGCCGTCAGTGTTTACAAGGAGCCCGATCATTTATGCTACAGTATATGGAACACGCCCTATGTGCAATGAAATCGCTATTTAATCAAAATTACATATAAATAGTTGGGACGTCTGTACGGATTGTGTGACATGATGTCATAATTGTTGGAAATTGTTTGTTTATTATACATTATAGTTATACATTCATAGAGTGTATAAGGAAAGGCGTTTAATGCTGCCTCTACAACCCTCCGTCAGCCATGAAACGTTCACTGCACCATGAAGACCATTCCAAATTTTTTCGATCCTGTCAAATTTGGATAAGTAGACGGGCGCAGGATAATTGACGAAAAATAATTTTCTACTATCTATATTCATGGGTTTCTTTCAACACTGCAACTTCCAGGAGATGCGTTACACTTGCCATTAGGAAAATAAATAATGCTGTATGCCATGGACGTAAAGAACTCAATTGCTTAAAACATTAAGAACCAATTCGATTCTACTAAATAATGCCAACAACACTTTAAAAGCCATGTTATTGACTCGAGTATCAAACACATTATCGCAGAATTTTTGTGGTTTACTGGTTAATTGATTGACTAGTCAAACCCGTTGTAATTCGTAGAAATTCAATCAACTGCAACTGCCAATTTTAAGCGGAAGTTTTTGTTTCAGTATTACCCGGTAAAGTTTAATAGACACGTCCCATCAAGATATTCGTGAATGCACGTTTTATCTATGGTCTGGCGTTACTTTTTGCGTGACTGGCAATTTTCTGTTTTGGAACTTCCAAAAATTGTTGGTTGTATGGTGTCTTTTATGTGAATATATATTTATTTATTTTTTCTCCCAGGGATCTGTGACATTTTTTTTTAATAATATTTCTGATAAATATTGCTCTTCAAATTTTAGTCAGTTTCAAGATCAAATGCGATAGATCCCAAATTTAGCATTTAATCATTAAGCATAAATTGATGAATAAGGTTAATTAGTATATGTAAATAAAAAACAAAACGATTATCTTACCCCACATGTGAAGTCTCAAGGAGTCATAACTTTTCAATTAGCCTATTATGCAATGTGCTATTGTAAATTCCAAACAGGGCACTAAAAGCACTCACTATGTTATCTTTAATTCGGCCGCAAAACTACTGCGTAACAAAACTCGCATCAGGCCGTATATATTAATATGGTAATATGTTTGCCGTGGCAAATTACTCAATCTAAATGTATTAGTTCCAATTAAATGGTTTTATTGCTTTGCATATTATTTATTTTTTTAATGCATATTATCTCAGAAGATAAACGTTGACGCCCTTTAATAAAACTTTTTTTACTGTAAATATTAGGCATAAAAAATCAAAGATAACGTTACAATGACCCTAAAATCTTAACCCTCTCAAAGCATATTTCTCACGGGACTTGAAAGTATTTTCAAAATATCCTTCCATTCATTTGTAAACAAATCATTCTCATAGAACTCGACCAAAGAACTACAGACCTTTGGTGCTGGTGACTGTACATGAGATACCGTCCGACATGATGTACTTTGTGGCGTCTTCAGCGGAATAACTTATTTGAAGAAACAAATCACAGGTGCAAACCCTTGCTATAATAAAAACTATAACAGATTTAGGGACTATTTTCAGGATCCAAACCAATAAAACCCGTGACATTCTACTGAAACAGGCACTTATACTATAAACAGTCATTGATTTTATCGGAGGGATTCCTCCGAGTTGGTTTCCATTGACACTGCTTCTGACATAGCTAGGCGTATAATTTGCCATCATGTGGTTGAGCTGAAATTCACTGAAATCATACTGAAATTACACTTATGATAATGTTAATATCACTAACTTGTATAGCTCTCGCCGCAGTGGTTTTGATTATAACATCAGATCGTTTTGCACTGGAATGATTCTATGTCCTAACATCTTATATCTTTCCCCATTGTTATGCTGTGTAGAAACGCTGCGCTGCAGTAGGACGTTAAAGGTTTCTTTATAAATTTACGTCATATGTTATCACCATGAAACTTTTATTTATATTTTAATTTATTCATAATATCAATAAACGTCCTGGATAAATATAATGACCCACAGAACAACTTCTTCATCAGCAATACCATAACTTTCTATGTTCTTAACAGAGCCTTTATGTGGTAAAATAATAGTATAAAGTACGAGTAAAATAATACTGTGTTATTGAAACTAATTTGCCTAAGCGCGCTTATCGTAAATGCAGCGTCATTATATCGACCACATTATGAGCTGATCTCTCTTTGCTGGGGTGTTATTATATTGAACCTCTATGACTGGAGGTGTGGAATATTGTAATAATAATAAATAGATTATTTGTCCACTTCATATTCTCTTAAATACTCTCTCTCTTAAGTATATTTAGGATGTGTTTTTCACGCCCAGCGTGCCTTGCAGATTGTAAACATTCAAACTCAATAATAAAAGCCATTTAAATCAATAAATGTTGTTAGATCTATACTATATTAAAAAGATTAAAATTCATTGTAATATTATCGTAGTTNNNAGTAAAAATTACATGCTGTAAAACACTCTACATCTATCTATCTTCTCGAGTGATAGCAGGGCACGGTTGATACAAATAAATAATTTGTCAATCTTTGGTTTCCTCAACACAAATTTCGTAATAAACAGATCAATTAAGGTTACGATTCATTATGAATCCCTATGTAAACACCTATTACTATAGTCTAAAATTAAGTCACGATCGCACGACCAGTTGGGCAACCGGTTGAGATAGAACCAAAGAGCTGATCTCGCAAAAAACATGAGCTATCGTGTGAACGCGACGTAAAATCCTTTTTCGTTAGTTGTTTTTTTTCCTTGCCAGCGTAACCCGGTGGACGTCGCACGACCACTTCCCGCGGGATTCCATCTCGTCCCTAAGTTTTAATTGATCTCAATGCTCGAGACTAATCGACTCGCTACGGAAGTGACTCGACGCCGTTGACTCATCAACGGGTGCGGAGTGGACATGTTTTTATTACATCTTTATATTTACTACTGACCTTCATTGGATTCTTTTAAAAAGTGAAGGTGTTCCTATTAATTTTTTTTTTGTGTTATTTAATGATTGTTAATACAATTTAAGGTACTTCATTTGTTTCAATTTAATGAAAAACAAAGAGTGATAACTAAAAATATTGGTTTTCTTATAAGTACAAGTTATTTGAACTGCCTGTTAAGTTACGAGGCATAACATAACATTTAATTATATTTTGTGGAATAGACATTTTTACTTCTTTAGGCAAGTGCAGAGGGAACTTTTATTCTTCTTTTTGAGTTTATTTATGGCAACCATATTTTCTAATTTTGATTCCTATAAAGAAAGTTTTTTTTATTAATACATTCATTGCAAAAAAAAGTTATTTTACTGTTACATGTCACCATGAGTTTCGGGATCATTCCTCGGGTAGTTTAAATTACTTGTGTGTAACATAGTGTCTGTATTGGACTAGGTGTTTATGTAGTGTATGTAAATATTTACAAAAAGTATATAAGAATCTTCGTAATAAAATTTTCTTACTTAAATTGGGACAATATGGCCATATGCAAATGTCGGTGGATATATAGTTCTTTGTAATATAAAAGCTTTCTGCCCGCAGTTTCAACCCCAAAGCTTTTGACGACCCATTTGGTGTTGCGGTTGAGACGTCGACTGCAACACCAAGCGTTCCGGGTTTGATCCCCGGGCAGTACAAACATTTGTGTGCATGAATATGTATGTCTGTCTATTTGTAATGGTTTGGGTGTTTTCTTTGAATAATATGTATTTATTTACAAAAAAAACTGTATATAAGTATATTTATCCGTTGTTTATTACCCATAATACAGGCTTAACTTGGGGCCAGATGGCGCAGTGTGTCAGTGGATATTAAAAAAAAACTACCAGTGAATCCATTCAATTAAATTTATAACTATCCCCTCTACCTTAACTTGTACTTCCGAATATTACCTGTATTTATAGTAAATTTCTTCTATGAGGTACAAACTAACGGTAAAGTCATCTATTTTCAAAATAATCTTTAAAGCACAGGGGAGTTACCGCTATCTCCTAAAACAGTGTAACCTTTTTGTACCAGAAGTAAAATGCTGACGTATCATTATAACAATACTGTTTTAAGAGATTGCGGTAACCCGCTTAACATCGTTCATCAATAAAATGGTAATTTTATAGTTGTTCCACGAAATCATAAAATAAATGATAAGCAAAAGATAGCCAAGAGAATGAATAGGAACACTCTTATGATTGTTTATCGTCAACTGCAATGACCACTTATTGAAAACAGCCGATGTTTAAACCGAGGCTATAAATATAAAGCAAAATAAAACTAACGACGTCGCAGGATAAAGCTATTGTCTTCGTAAATAGAGAAATAAACTTAAATGTAAGCCTTACGTACGTCTGTATCGACGCCTTTACAATAAAATAATTGTAAATTGACTTCGAATTAAAATAATGCTCGTTACAACGCGCACTTTATTGAACTGTACTCGATAAATTGACAGTGGGCCCGTAACTCGGCCAGCCGGAGATTCATCGAATAATTGTACTGGTGATTGTTGTTTGTTTTATTTTTCCGAAGCGTCGGGCCGGTATTTTAATGTGACAGGTGAACACATAACCGCACTTAATTTTGTCCTAATGCGTGCGCATGGGCGTAAGAATCCCAGCCTTTAGCTTACTCCGTTTTTCTCAAGTATCTGTGAAGGGAATCGCCGATGTGAGCCAGATAAGGCGAGTGTTCCTTTAAGTATGCAAAGCGCAAACTTTGTTCGGCCTTCCGACAGGATGCTGAATAATTTTACACGCTCTTAATGGTTTGCGTGTCGTTTAAATTTAAGCGCTTTAGTCTCTTATTGTAGTGGAAATTGAATTTAAGAGTCGACGAACACAAAGACTTAATTTAAGTGTTGACAATTGCAATTAAATAACCAACACAGTACAGAGTTTTGTTAGCCCACAAAAAATGTTATTAAATTGGTAAGGTACTTCGTAGGTCGAGTTCACAAGTTATAATTGATTTATACTGTGTTATAATTATTGATGAAATTTTCTTAACAATTAAAATGCACGTCAATTCATTATGTTAAACGAGTGATTTTGACTAACAAGACCTAAATATTCCATTGGAATCATCTGAGTTTCTCGTAGATCTACGACACAACAAAGTTCGTTTTACCCCTACCATTTGACTCGAGCTATGAAAGATCGTGTTATTCTCGAATAATTTAAACAAGACTAACTTATAAACTTATAATTCAATCTATGCAATAGGTCATTTTATTATTATACTTCAATAAAAACTTTACTAAACAAATATGCTGTTATGTAAAATTCCTGTATAAATTTAAAAACTTCTATAAACTACATACTATAGTATAATATTCATGACATATATTCGTAGGTGTAATATTAGCGTCAAACACAAGCAGAGTTCTGTCACGGTTACTGCCGACGACGCAGCGGGGCTTCTTATGTCCTGAATGAGACTTTACACGATTCGACTTTACCTAGCTTTACTAAAATGTAACTATCATGTTATTTTCTTAGTAATCACTATAAGACATAATCATGTGGTGAAAAATTCTATCGAGCACTGTAAATAGTTCTTGACATAACGACCATACTCTATTGATTATAATGTTGTTCATAGATGATACATATTTATAATTCTCAGTGTACCCACAAAACTGGTCCAATGCACCATAACAAGGTGCAAGCCTAGTCAAAGCAAATAAATTTATTCTATATAGGCTTTCAAATAAGTCATAAGAAACTTCAAACTCAAAACTTAGACGAAAAATTTATATATTGCTATAAAGAAAAAAATCAAAAAGATTGCTACATACACATTTCACAAGAGTTTCCTTGGTTTTGAATTTCACTTTCTGCAAATGATGTTGGTTCTCAAAATATGTTTGGTCTCAAAAATGTGTTTTCATGTTATACCTCTAAATTCACTTTAAAATTCACAACAACGTAAAATTTAACCATATCATTTTTATTATTTTAATTTTTTTCCGATTAATTTTCATTATTTTTAATCTACGGAACCCATTAAATAACTGAAGAGAGAATGTAGTCGTTATTTGTTCACTTACACTTTCTTGTTGTCTTAGTTTAAGGTAACCTGGATCAAGTGGAATGAAATGATGCACTATTGACACATTATTAACTTGGTGGACAAATGGTGCTTAATATTTCATAAAAATATCGATCTTAGCTTCGCCACTATGTAAAAACCACTTTGTCCTTCAACTACTATTAAACGTTTTTCTCATTTAAAACGCAAAGAAGCCTCTTATAATTATTATAAGACGCCTTTTGATAATTTAAACCCTGCAGGACATCGATCGACTTAATGCAAAATTACTTGTTAAAATAATATATTAGCAAATTTTACCGTGTGTTATTTTTAGAGGCTACTCGTATTAGCTCGCTATAGGTATGACTTCATATCTAAATATGGTGGAAATGTACAAAAATTAAATATTTTTTTTTGGTTACGTATATTCTTAAAACAACCTTACTTACACAAAATTTGTTAGATATCTTTATATTAACTTTACAAATAAGTGCTTCTAGGCAAAGGAAGACCCCTGAGTGGATATTCATACCACAATAAATAATACTATATAAAGGAAGCAAGTTTCTTTGCTCTTGTCTTTAATACGAATAGGTTTTAGAAGAGGCATTCATCGATTGATTTGATGGTGGCTTAGTCGATAAGAAAAACAAACGTTAGTATACGCCCCGTGAAAACAAATCAACTATTAAAGATACTGAAATGTGTCATCCTATTTTTTATCATGCATCCGATATTTGCAAATTTGAGACCTAACGCATCAAAACAAAGTCCATAATATCTCGAATCGGTTACATCCAATACTCGTAGTAGGGCGTCGTCAAGGCGACGTTTGCAACACCGCGCGACATAATTTAGCACCGTCGCCGACTAAGGCATTTTTCCAAAGACAATACAACCCTCTCAGCTATCGGAATATTCAGAGTGCCTCAAGAATTCTCATTCTCGCACCCACTAATGAATAGCTATTCTTCGAGCATTTTAACTATGGTCCAAGGAATGGAATTCAAGTGTACAGGTTTCTTAAAAGGTCTCGATACGCGGACCCTTTCCGTTTCGCTTAATTTATGGGATGGACATTTTTAAGTCTTTTTATTTTAATTATAGTGAGCGTTATTTTTCCTGTTGAGCGTAGAAAATATGCAACTTGCGTGATAGTCACTGGTTATATGCAAATGCTCCGTTAAATCTTGCAGCTTTATCACCATTTCTTTGATTTTTTTCGGTTCCTACTTATTATCTCGATGTCAAAACTACTGTTATTTCAAACTAACAAAAATAAACATATTAATAACAATTATTATTTAAAGGAAATTAACTAGGCGTAAGCTTCGCTATGGCGATAAAAACAGATTGCATAATTCTAGAGTTGAATTTGAACACTACCTAAGTGAAATATTTAATCTTTTGAGATATTGTAAAGATATCTAGACAATTTTATTATTATTTTGCGAAACATACAGATTTTGTTTGAATATTCACCGTTTTTCAAATACATGTAACAATTCTTGTTAAGAATATAATTATTACTAAAAAAAGTACTCATTATAGATATTTTTATTTGCCACATACTTTATCATTTATCGGTAAAATTTTACAAGGTACTAATATTTTTGTACTGTGATAACAAAACATTCTGTTATCAAATAACACCAGCAATGAAATAAATATACATCAAAGTAAAACAAAGAGCTTTCTTTATAAAAAGGTAAAAAAGTTATGATTTAGGCAATGTCAGGATTTAGGACATATTTTAATAAATACATGATTATCACTCTTGTTTAATATATATATAACTAACAATTAAAATTTACATGTTAAGCTTTTTATCAGCATGGTAAAGCTTCTGAATTTGGGAAAAAAATGTATCCTTAGAACTGGATGCAACTAATAAGTATTTTTGACGACCCATATTGTGTGATGGGCGGCTACTATACCAAGGGTTCCGACATTGATCCCCAGGCAGTACAAACATTTGTGTATGAACATATCTGTTTGTAAAGATATATGTGTAACATATGTATGTATTTACAAAAAAGTGTATAAGGTATCAGTTGTTTAGTACCTTAACTGCGAGCTCCTCGCTTTATATGGGCCTAGATGGCGCTGTGTTAATTTCATTGAATATTTAATATGTATTTTGGACATCCCTAACCATTATATTAACCGATTTTTATCTGTATTACATCCCAAATCATTTCATTGCTCGATTAATGAAAGCTAAATTCTTAAGCGTCTCCCCCAAAAAGCCGGGGCGAAGTCGTATCGAATTTGACCAATAACTCATGGAATTCAAAAGATCGTTGTTGTTCCATAATAGAAATCAGTCATAATAAAATAATGACATTATTGGCCACGCCTGTCGGTCCAGTCCTCTTGTTTGGGCTGACGTATTTTTTATGTGCTAATTTATATTCAAAGTATGTAAGACTATTATAGTGACTGCTTTTTTATGTTTAAACAGATTCCTAGCTTACGAGCGCTGTCGGTGGCTTGGCTGGAATATATTAATGTTAATTAGTTTTTGTATGTCTAATTATAAACTTACCGGTGTGGTTTGAATATGGTAGGAACATAGTTTGCTTCCTGAGGTCACAAGTCCCGCTTTTACATGCTTTAAGGATATCCTGTTTTATAACTAATACTTGTGTTTTAGTTAAGCTAATGCAAATAAAAATTACATGATAGCACAAATTAAATAATACTAATAATCTTTAAAATATCATGGGCGTCTATAGTTATCAGAAGATAAATAAATATTTTTTGATATTATACATTATTTGATTCCATGATTTTCTGTTCCTTAACTCAAAAATAAATATTTTTATGTTACTTTTTATATTTTACTCGGTTGTGACTCGGTACTGAGTCGTCTAGGTAGATACGGGTACCAGCGCAGTGCTAGGTACTGACCATTCAAAAAGGTGTGTTTTGCACTTCTGTGTTTCGGGATGAGGGTACTGTAGCTAGTAAAATTACCGGGTCTAAAAGACTTAATATCTGTCGTATCAAGTGAAGGGCGCAAGGCAGTATTAGCGGAAAATAAAAACAGGTGTTTTCATTGATTCCCACAAACACTTCATTTGTCATGGTCAGGTGTATCACTTACCACTAGGTGAGTTTGTGTGCAGGCTTGTACTTTTTAGTTATAATAGTTAAGGTACCTGCATTGCTATATTTATATGTTATTTTTACTTTAAAAACATTACTTATTATGTTATGTTATATATTAAATGTTTGAGTTTGCTTCCTATTTTTTTATAATTTATTATGTTAACGTACCTGTAAGAGTTATCAAGTATTGGTAAACCTATTATATAAATAAATACATAAATGTTACGAGCGTACTTATGCCCGCGACTTTGCAAGATAGTGGAGCGGTTTTATATATTTTTTTCAAAGTAACATAAGTGTAATGGTTAGTTTTTCTTAAAAAATAAACAGCTACCTAGTCCACTTATTCATAAATTATGTATGAAAAGACACCATTACATTTCAAAGCACGCTATCTAAGTCATAATGTTACAAAGGGGCACATGACATTTTTAACACCAAAGATTACATTAGGAACTGGTTACAAATTATTTATCGAAACGTTTATAATTGCTAATTTTTTAAAATAGCATTCGTAGCCATTATTAGTTCATCGTTTAGTAAACGTTTAGACACTATTAAGATAAGGTCTATAATGTTATCTAAAATACTTAAATAATTATTTGTTGCTAACAATAATAGCTTTCATTTTAAATCGGTAAAATAATATTTGTTTGTCGAACAATAATGGCATTCATTGCATAGTAGCCTGTTTTAGATGTGTTTTATTCCTAATAAGAGATAAGAATATGAATGAAACCATTTTTACAATATTTATAATTTTTCTTGCGAATCTGGTTTTATGAAAATGCTTGTATGTATGAATGCAGAAAATTGAGGCAACATTTCATTAGTAAGTACTTATATTTATTTAGTAAAAAGGCAAATATTATAATATGCATTCAAATATTGTTTTACTTTTATTAAAGACTTAAAAATTATTTTTAAAATATGTCTTCAAGCACTTACCTCCAGCTTTAATGTCCATTTGCTGGAGTAACCAACCATAATGGTCAATTAGGAGTTGAAAAGTTAGCAAGAGCCTCGTTCATCAATCGCCAGACAATGGGAAGTCGAAGTTGGCTTGTTGCCAGAAAATGGTACCTACTATTACCTATTAATCAAATCTGAAGTATTCATACATGTCTCATTTGATGAATTAAATTGAGTTTATAAGCTAAAGACACATTAAAGGCATAACTCCCAAATTACCAGTACCCAAAGAACAAATTGTATGATCGTGAACTTTTTTGGTCCACCCACGGCTTTCGATAAGAAATTTCTCAGGACCCAAAGCGGGCCAATTATACGAAATATTGAATTGATCGCATTCAACAATACGCCGTAAAAGCCGGCGCAAGGCAAACACAATGTAATCTGTTACGGGAATACAGGGAACATGATTTATTAAAGAGAATTTTCGTTCAAAATCCTTATTATGTAACGGTTCAGTGTATCAATATTCAAATCTGGGGTTAACATTTAAAATTTGCGAAATTAACGCAGACGTTCCTTGGTTTCGGAGGTTGGGCGGAGCTGTGTGTTTTTAGTCTTGTTTGGTTCAAAGAAACTCATGCTTGTGTTTAGTGAATCTGCTTTACTATCGATATTTGTTAATTTTACATTAAAATGGTAACTAAAATTAAATACTGAATGAAAATATAATGCAGTTCATAAACGGCAAAGCGAATTCTGAATCTTTGATACACAGATAAATTTTATTGAAGTGAAAGAGTTACTAGAGCTTGTATCATGAGATTCAAAATGAACCTAGCTTCTGATGGTAACAGAGTCAGCAGTTTTTGCGTGTAAGGTAGAAAATAATAACAAAAATAATAGGTAAAAAAAAATGGGTAAGGATATCCAATGCTGTTCAAAAAGGACCACCTTTAATTCAGCGGACCTAGATAGATGCTTAGCTCCGGCTTTATTACCTCTAAAATAGGTGGTTCAGAAGAACATATTAAAGAACTCAGCGATGAGCCAGTTCGAGAACCTTTGAGAATTATTGTGATTTGATGATAGGTACCCCACTTAGTAAGTAGTAGTAGATAGGTAGACAAAAGTGGCGTTTTCCAACAAATATCAACTTTAACAGTTTTCATTTTCAAATAAAACTGTTACAGTTGATGTGAGTGTTACAGCTGAAAACCTACATGCAGTAATATTTACATAAAATTCACATATAATTCTATTTTTACTGCATTAATGGCAGGGGTATTGGCTGTTCAAATCCGCCGTTAACGAAGTTCAGGTCATAATCCGCGCGGGACTCCCGCTTACAATTAACAAGCTCTCCGTTGTCCGTCCACTATATTAGCAGTTAACAGGGCTTTCCCCGGATTTCTGGATAATTCCATTACATAATCGTTGTACTTTGGACCATAAAGGCCACTATTCAATATACTCTGATTATTTCGTGTCACCTATCTGCCATATAACCTACTATTACCTATGCCCAAGGTAGGTAATAACTATGCCATATCAAGCATGTCAAATAATAATAGTTTTAAAGTTATTTATTTACTAAAGTGATCCCCTGGAGTTTGTTATATATTTTACTGGTATTTTACAGCCTTGTTTTAATTGTTTCTTCAATTCCACCGCAGTGCCAAAAATCGTCCCGTGAAACAGGAGTGTTATGCACTTTTGTGTTTCAGGATGAGGGCACTGTAGCTAGTGAAATTACTGGGTATAAGAGACCTAACATCTGTTGTCTCGGGTGTAAGGCGCGGTACGGCATTGATGGAGGATAACATCTGTCTATCAGTTGTTGGTCTCCTTCAATGCCGCTCTGTCATGGTCTGGCGTATCACTTACCATCAGGTGAGCGTCCAGATCGTCTTGTACACTTATAACATAAAAAAATAAGAAGACGACAATAAAATCTTCAAGCAGTCGCTTGGCTTAAAGTCAAAGTAATCAGAGAGCTTTATATAAGTTAGAGTATAAAATACGAGCTGTATCAGAACTTTCTCTGAGGGGAATTATATTTTATTGTTTAAACCAATAACTTAATTTTTTTTTGGGTAATTTTTTCACTGGCATTTAAAATAAAGTTAATGTTATTTTAAGGTATCGGATTTTTTTTTTTACTATTGACATTACGTATGCAGGTCTCACTGATTCGTCCAACCAGGTAAGTAAAGTTTTCCGCCTATCTAATGCCATTGAGTGGATTATCAAGGTCGCAAAAGTTAAGGCACTAACCTAAACAAGTACATATCTTTAGGAACTGTTAGATACCTTTATCTTATATGGAAACCTCGCCAAGCCTTTTTCACTTGTCGTCCTCATCTGTATAGACATACGAACCTATTCGAGTTCAAATTCAAATCCTCGCTTATTATAAGAATAATAAATACAGAAAATTATGTTGGGGATTCCGTTGTAGGTCTTGATATTATATATGAGAGTGGCATGTGCATCGTTTACTTTATCGTATTTATATCTTTGTAACGCAGAGATTCCAAGTATTCATCGTAAACTATCAGATATGTACGATTATACAATTGGAATGTTCAAAAACAAAATGAACAAACAAGACTTATGCTAAACAGCTGCCATCCAGAAGCGCATTTTGCTGTCACTACATGGACAGGTCCAACATTCAATTAGCGTTAAGCACTGAAATATGATGATTAATAAAAGAAAATTAAGTAATGCCAGTTCGTAGCATGCTACAGAATACCAAGCCATTACTCGAATAAATTATCGAATATGTCAACGGCCGATGTGATAGGGTTGTCTAGTATATTAATGTGTACTTATTTTGAAATATATAATTTTATTATTTTGAACAAAATTCATATAAAATTTGATATTGTTACATCATTCTTGCCTTATGTGGCAACAATAAAGTAATTTTAAAGGGCAGGCAACGCATCCCTGTGACCTCAGTTGTTGCAAATGTCCATGGGCGGCGGTAACACTTACCATCAGGTGAACCGCATGCTCGCTTGTCTCCCTATGTTATAAAAAAAATTGCTATTCTTCAGAATATCTAACGAAAAGATAAGTTAAGCATGTCCTATAGTTGACTTTACCGTAGCAATGAACTGTTGTTTTACTTATTGCCATCTAGTCCTTTTAGCTAAAATAACGTCAATTTTTTTGCATTTTTGTTGTGTAGTGTATGTATTTCGCATATAAATTCTTTGACAAACTTGGAATACTCTATAGAATTACTTAATTAGCATTATACTAACGAACTAATAACGGCACGTTAGACTTGTTAGATTTCGCTAACACTTGGTACTTTTATGAGAACGTTCAAATCAACAATAACGGAAAAATATATCCTGCAAGCTGGTATATGTTGCGTGCCAACCCTGTTACCGTAACGTGGGTAAAACTTCATTTGAATACCTTGACAACATGCAGCCATACAGTGGTGAGGGCGGGTTGCCTTTATATTTTGAAGTCATTGTATGTTTGTTTGGGAATATTCATAGGCCAAAGAGGAATCGCTACAACACCACAGATCCTAGTGACGTCTGTGTGTGCTTGTGAATTGAGAAATAAAATCTTCGTATGTCTTGAACATTAATAGTTTTAAATTTAATAGTTTTAAAGTAAGTAAAGTAAAGTAAAAAAAATATTTATTTCCACACACTAGAATTTACAGGCATTACAACTGTATTGACAAATTTAAATAAAAAAAAAACAATGTATGCAAGCATGTGGAACTGGAGCCTAAACTAGGGCGACCCTGTATATCAGGACTCCAGGACCCACTCGCAGATCGAGGATGAAATTCGGGGTATGTGCCATAATGTGTGTGTGTGTGAGGGAGAGAGTGCGCATGTTTGTGAGTGTGTGTGTGTGTGTGTGTTTATGTTTGTGAATGAGTTTGTACGTGTGTGTGTGTGCGTGCATGTGCGTGCATGTTGATTAAGTATGTCATGTGTTTATGTCTTATGCGTATTAAATATATATTATTTTTATACTCTAGTAAGATATGAAAGAATTTCAAATAAAATTTATTAAAGTTAACTAATGGACGAGAGCAGGGATTCAGTACTATTAAAGTCAAGTTTGAGAAGCCAGTTTGTTATGACAAATTTACATTGGAAGCGTGTTTTGGGATAAATATTTAACACTCGATTCAGCCTATTGTACAAGTATGGAGCCAGAAAGTAATAGTGCCTTTTGATAAAAGTTGTGCGACAAGTAATGCTTTCGCAGACCTTGTAGGACCTACGCTTGGGTTCAGAAGGACTTGAAACGTAAGGGAACTCAGAGTGTTTAAAGAGCGTGGCGTGAAGGATGAACAACTTTTTGACAGTAAGCACTTGACATTCCTTGTAAAGATCAGCGGTGATAGCGAAACGGTTTCTTCAATTACCTTTAAGATTGATCTTTGAGCTCTTTCCACTTTTAAGATATAGTCTTACATCTTCCACCCCATGCACTAATACAGTAGCTCAGGACCGATTGAGCCAATGCAAAGTATACGCATTTGAGTACGTGCGACTCGAGTAGATTTCGCAACTTATTAAAAACCCAAATAAGCTTCCTTGAGCGACTAGTAAGAAGGGTGATATGAGGTATCCATGACAGGTTATCATCAAGTAGTACACCCCGGTACTTTATTTGGCTGACTCGATCCAATACTATGCAGTCACATTGAGATATGTTTGTATTTTTTGAGTCACATATATGTGCTTTGATCTGAAAATCAGAATGAGGTTGTGTTGACTTTTTTAAAGAAAAGATTATATATTTGGACTTCAGGATATTAAGTGTTAGATAATAACTTCGTAGCCACACAATTATATGTTGCAGGCTCCTTTCAGCACAACTTCTTGCTGCTGCCCAAATCTCTCCCCTGAATATAGTTTTGGTCAGGTTCGCTTTATTGCTGAAGTTGCGAGGTGGTTCAGTATTAATTATGATTAATAATTTCTTATGATTAAATAAACACATAAAACCTAACGATACTTTCCTAAATTGTCTTAATTAAATAATTTTGTGACCTGGAGCTGGATTTCTCAACGTGAAGCTTATTACACGTTTAAACATTAGTCAAGCAAACATAAGTTTAATCGACCTAATATAGTTTCAACAAAAGTGTTCTCCTTAATTCGAAAGAACGTTGTTATCCCAGGTGTTAATCTTAATTCTTTAAACAAAGCTGTGAAGTAAAGGCTCAAATAATACGCCTGCACATGACTTAAGCTACGTCACAATAAGAGACTAATTATTTAGACGACCCTTTTGTGATAGAACTATCACGTAATCGAACAATGTCCTTACTAAACTCCTACAAAGTGAAGTTTCCTAGCGGGATTCGAACCAACGATCGTATTGATCACGTATCGATTTAAACCAAGCTGTAGTTGACAGTTGGAACCCGATTATAATAAATGTTTTCAAGTAAACTTTACTATTTTGCCTTCTAAATATTTCAATCTAATATTATGCTACGATTACCCTTAAAGTTAAGGTAGTGTATTATTGACGAAAGGGTAAAAGAAGGCGACAGTTTGACCGCCTTCTTCCCTCTGAAGCAGTTCGCTGATGCTTGATAGCGGTGCCGGCGTGCACCGCCAATAGATGAATCACACAAATACTAGCAGGCATGCACCGACGGTGTCGCGGATGTAATATGTTTCCCGTAACCCGGTCTCACGGTGAATAGAGTTTCGTCTGGTTTTAGTGGGTAGGGGGTCTTCGACTCAAGTCCCACACACCCCCCGCCAATGGGGATAGTGCGTCACTGCATCTCCAGACGTATAAAAAAAAAAGTAGCTCTATAAAAGGTTATCGAATCATTTTTTTCATAACAATATCTCAAACTCACATTTATAATTAACATAATTTGCACCTGTTTAAATTCAAAGACAGTAAAATAACAGAACTTGCATAGAGGCCAATGCATTTTATAAATTCCTCCATCAACCATAGTCATAATTTACTATATCCACTTACAGAATGTTAATCCAAGTGATTGTCCATTAAAAAAGCTTTCCCACTATTCAAAGCATACACAAAGTGTTGTATTGTTTATAAATTAAGCCTTTGAATGGTTTATTTGGCCTAAGCGCCGGTAATGCTGTTATTTGAAACGGTTATTGTGCGTCCGGTCGTTTACTTGGAATATTGAATAAGGGAATACGTGAACGGGATTCTGATTGGCGTATATCTCGATTTTGACTTTATTACTTATTATTTTTACTTCGAATAGAAGAGCTTCAATATATAGCGTATGACGCCCTCCGGTCTTATAGACCGACGACTTGCTAAGGGTGCTGGAGGCTGGATGAGAAAGCGGTGGACCGGGATATCTGACGCAAAACGGGTGAGACCCATACCAACAGTGGACAGCAATAGGTTGAATAGAATAGAAGAGCTTTGGAGTGGAAACTTCGTCTAGGAAAGCGTAGTGATTGATAAGTTGAAATGGCTTAGTATCAGCAGGCCGATCGCGTTATTTTAAAATGTAACGTTACGATTATAATATGGGTGCAATGAATCAGAAAAGTATGGATTGCTGATATTCTCACAAAACAATCGAAAAAAGTGTTCCGAATGCCATTGACAGCACACATACACATATTTCGAATTTCGAACACATTTACCTAAACAAAAGAGTACAAACTGTACTCTCTTCGGTGGTTCGTTTTTGAGACACGGCTGGCGTAGCTACCTTTATATATACAGAGTATCATTGTATAGGTGTAGTTACGATATCCTTCCTATCCTGTTATAATTAACATTTCCGATATTCGGTATTATATTAATATAATACCGAATATTATATTCGGTATTATATAAGGCCATTATGTTTCAATTTTGTCTAAACTAGCTTCTAAATGATTAGTGCGATATGAACTTGACCAAAAAGTTATATTTCGGTCCAAGTGTAATTACGTTATAACTGTCAAAATTTAGCGCGATCGACCTGCAGTACTTTTTAACTGGCAGTTCCACAGTAAGATTTTAAGAGCGGAATCAATGGACAATTCCATTACCAAGTTTAAGTACGTTTGCTCATATTTTTGTGTTATAAAAAGGAGCGAACTATTCGTTCCTAATTCGTTTACGCGATGGTAAGAAATGCACCTGCCCAAGACAGATGCAATTATTAAGGAGACCAAACACTGTTCACAGTAATTACCTACCGGAGATGAGATATAAGTCTATAATAGAAGTAATATTCCTAGTTAAGGAATCAAAGATAATTTTAAATAAATGTTCATGGGAACATATCATATATGTTTAAATATACCACGAGCAAATAAATAAACTCGTCCAGTGTTTTCCAGTATCCAACTTATGTTTTTGCATCAAAATATTCTAAATTTTCAATACAAGGATTTGAAAAATTAACGCTTACTTTACCTTGTCATATATTTTTCAAATAATCCTGACGTGTCTTTATGAGTGACTTGATTTAACTCTGAACGCTCACGAATCGTCGACTTCACTGTCGGCATGTCCGAACGCAATCACGAGCTCTCTGTGACATCTAATTACCCGCCAAATTAAGCCGCAGCTGTGAACTTTCTTTCTTCTTGGGTTCGAATATTAAATCGATAGAGATCAAGCGCATGCTGTGTTTTCTATGCATTTGTAAGTTTTTAAACACTTTGAAATAATTCCTAAAATGAAATAAAAACATAGCATTCAAGTAAGTCGCCCACCTGATGGGAAGTGGCCACTGTGGCCTTTAATGTTATTTCCCGAAAAAGAGACAGAGAACAGCGTTGTTGCTTAACTACACCTTATTATGATAATAAGAAAGTAAATTGCCCTTTCATGTTGTTAATTTTCTATGTTTGTGAGGTTGTCTGGAAGAGATCGCTTCAAGCGATAAGGCCGCCTGAATTGCATTATTTTCCTTCATTTAAATATTTTGTTAAATATGTATCTTTTTTATCTATCTTTAGTCCAGTACTTCAGTAGACGAATAGAGAGTAATCCAATAGTAGTAATATTCCTCTACACGTGTGTGGATTTCTGCGAACATTTCTCTTTGTGTTTGTTTGGGATTTTATACATGAAAATGTATGAACTATATTTATCAGATGAAACTTCTTGCTAAAATTGCGACTATCTAGGAGGTGATATAATATGTATTCTTTGAGTCATTTTTTATTTCTTTTAATTCTTATTCTTATTGGAGACTAAAATACTAATAATAGAGATATTAAAATATGATAACTTATAACTACTATTAAATAAATATTCTGTAAACAGAAAAGCTCATAAATAATTGAACTATAATTGTATCAGATCCCAGCATTCATTAGCATCGTCTCACGCATGCTCAGAATAGACCCCCAGTCACGAACGCGTTTCCAACTTCGATACATCCATAAACGGTGGACAAACTAAACGTTTCCATTTTACCAACTGACATTTATCTAATTACACGATCTCAAATAAGAAATTTGGAATTAAGCACTCACCGTTCGATAGTAAAATCGACGGTGATATTAAAAAAACACTAAACAAATGACGGTCGCGACCCCGTGCGCCTCGGCACCATACGCCGCGAGAATTTCTTAATGCCCTCTTGAACGCGATTAATGGTTTAACGAATAGGAATAAAGGGAATGTACGAGGTGCGACCACGAAAACGCAACCTTATCTATACTCGCTGGCGCTGTTTGCCCTCTCTAATTGGCTAATTGGCATACGAGAGATAGATCAGTAGACGCGATCTCTTCCTCAGCGAGATACAATCGTGCCCACCGCCTCTGCCGACCTGATGAAATGCCTGATCGATATCAGAACGCCCATTCAAATACGCCTCTTGGAGCGTAATTGTAATATATTACGGTGGTAATTTAAGATTTGTGTAAACGCGGCTAGGTCATTACAACGGCCCATTAGAAATGGCAAGTTTAAAAAATATCACTGCGTGTGGTCTCTCGATTGTTCGATGCGATAATGCTTTGATGGTGATGAAATATGTCTTAGGCAATGGCGGTCACCATTCAATATAATTATTTGGCAAGACGTTTCATCATTTGTTACTTGATTCACGCCTTAGCCGTTTTCGTCGAATTAGCTGTCTGTGATTAACCAAATGCGGACACACATTTATCATATGATTCGCTATCTTTTTATTGGTTTCATTAACTATAATGAGATAAAAATCTACGGCAATCGTTCTTATTGGATTCCGATTCAACTGTAATTCGTTTTACGAAAACAAATACTTTCAAAATATCTACACAAATGAACAGACTATAAATTATTATGGGGATAAATTGTAGGTTATCTAGATGATATCAAAAATATAACGATTTTTAATAAAAAAGAATTATTTGGTTGCTAAATCTGAACAAGAATCTAACTGTACTCTTGCAAGAATACATAACCAAAAAATTATATGTTTTGCAGAACCATAAAACATGCAGCACCTAAAAAAATACGCATACACAATGTTTTTTTAGAATATTTGTTTAAAAAGAGCTCCATAATCTACGCTCGTGTCGAGTGCAAAGCAAGAAGTATCCCGGCAACCGTTTTTTGTATCCGATATAAATCCTTCATGCGCATAGCACCGGTCCCTAACTGCGAATACATTTTTAAAGCAACAGAACATAAAAGGGAATACTGGAGTATTATTCGAAAGTGAGGAAATGCGTTCCATACATCAAGGGAGCAAAATAGAAAAATAGGGGCTACGTAAAATGTGACTATATCGCTGTGAAATGTTGCTACGATTTGGTAAGATGCAACGCACATTTGATATTGATGGGAGCTCGTGCTTGTATGTATGGTGAATATCTTGCAAGCGTTTACCAAATTTTTGTTCAACTTAGTTAAAAGTTTGAAAATGACGAAATTAACTTCAGTCTAATATGTGGTCTCTTTATAGGTACGTATCTGAGTAGTATATAATTTGCAAATACCTATCGCTAGCTTAGACATAACTTGTACTTTAAATTGTAATTCAACAAACTGTATTAGTGCTATTGGTATTCCGCATAGAATAAAATAAAATAAAACAATACTTAAATGGTATCATATGGAAGGACGAATGGAATTTAGGATGTTGGCTTATATGATCGTTCCATTCAATTCTTAACACATAAAAGCAGAATTAAGGACATCATCGAAAACTGTACTAGTTTCAATTATAGGGTCACCGATCAGTTGATACCCCATTAGACGGTAATCACTAGCGTAAAATACTAGCTCCTTTTTGCAGAACATCGCTGGACGAACGGGCTGTCGCCGGCAATCACGCAAACGGAAATACGGAATCGCGTTTGGGGAGAACACTACACTCACGCAAGTCACAGTTCTTTAGCACTGTATTTAACTGTCTTTGTTGGGGTCTCAGCACTTGAACATATAAGTTCCATCTGGGGGCATGGAACTATTAAAATAAAATCTACGTCAAACTACAAGAAAAAAATTACTTTCCGTTGTAAAAAAAATATATGTGTACTATACAAAAGGAGGTCGAGAAAACCAGAGTCTTTATGTCTTAAATCTTAATCAGACCATTAAATTCAAATGTTAATATTCTTATTGCACCTAGTAGTCTCTTTTAAATCCTAACTTTTAATACAATTACTTGTATCTCTAGCTCCCCACCAGGCCTGGTTTTATAGCATAACCCATCACTACCCTGAAGTAAACTCAAAAACCCAGCAGCAGACATTCACCGGCATTAAATATTAGTAGATATTTGGGATGTTGACCGAGTTAAAAAATAAATTTGTTTAAATTAAATTTGGTTAAGTTAAGTTAGTACTTATCCGTTGTTGAATATAGGTATTCAACAACGGATAAGTACTAACTTACACTTCATACATGGACACACAGACCAACACAAATGATATAGGAACCTTCAAGAAAAAGCGTATTCCTTCATAAAAGGCATACAAGCAACGGTAGCACTTCTGGTGTCACCGTTGTTCATAGGCGGAGATGAACACTTTCCATCAGGTATCTTTCTTGCTCGATTGCTCCCTATAACTTAAAAACACAAATGTTCAATCATGTACACAAATGTTTATATTGCCCGGGGATCGAACCCATAGTGTAATAGCCTACTTTTTAACCACATGGTTCGGTAAAATGTTTGCAAGTAAGTTATTTTAACAGAATGAAAATTAGTTGAGAAGTCTGTCAGTATCACTATTAGCTTATCACAATATGGCGATATAAGTCTAGTCTACATCGCAACCTCAACAAGGTGATTCGGTAACCAATCTAACATCTGTTTGAGAGGCAATGAAACTGAGCGAGCACTTTCGCCGACCTTGACGTTACAGAGGAGGTTGTATATATAATTGCGTATTGTGTAATCAACATCGGCTACGAACAATCAAATGAGTCTTGCTCAATTTATTAGTTGCTCGATAAGTCGCACATCCATTGGTATAGAATACAAGCTTACAAATACATATTACTATTAATAAAATTAGTATATGTAATACAGTACACCGTCGTCCAAGAAAAAATATTCCGTATTAGTGATGACATAAATAAAAATTATAGTAAAAAAACGTGAAATACTCCACTACTTGTTTGTTTGACATTCATTAAATGACAACAAAACACTTTCCCACCACTTTAAAAAATATGCTAAAGATATAGTAGTCTGATATATCGCAACTCAGCTCTACTTCTCACTTATTAATTTTAACTGTAATTATAGTCTAATGCATACTTGGTCATAAATCTTAACTAAGATTCGTTGGTTACCAGTACTCAGATATAACTTTTCTTCAAATTTGAAAATAATTATAATTCAAATATTTTTTTAGTACAATAAATTACTAAAAACTATATTAATATACATGAGATCATCACAGTAGTATTTATATTTTAAAAACCTTATCCCACCTATCTAAAAATTTTATACGTAATTCATCGTTAGTTGTATTCTTTCTAGAGCCAGCCTGATTAAATAATAAGAAACTGAACTTAAATTATCTAAAAAATTCATTTTATTTCAATAAAAAAAAGTAAATTATCCCACAATGAAGCTTTTTATCTCAGTGGCTGGGCGACTATATTAGAGAAGCCAGAGGCCATCATAATATTTAAGAAACTTTGATTGTTTAATGCACATAAAACATTCGATCCAAAGCGCGGTCGATCGCGATTAATGTGAACGATAATTACTACGTTTGTTACTCATGGTTACAGGCGGATCAGACACGGTATTTCGCAATATATTGAAAGAAAGAAAGAAAGAAAAATATTTATTTGGCGCAATAAAATTGTACATGTTAATTCCTTAGTACTAAAAATAATTATAATGCTACCAAAATGGTGGCCACTCAGCTAATGCCAAGACAGTTTTGTCAAGGCGCTGTTTTGCAGTGGAACCAAAGACAAAAAAAGAAATAAAAAGAAAATTTAATAAAAATGCTATATGCGCATAAGAGGAATTACAAAATATGTAGTAAATGTGAATCTACACTAAAAATATAATTGCAACTGTTTATAAACATTTGTAAACTTTCAATTGCCTAGATCCAGTTTGTTATACTGCCTGTTACTAACTACTTGTAAGTATTGCGTTATATCATATCCAGTTCACAAGTCGATAGACTTCTAATTAGTTTGTTGTAGTTGTGATTGTAATAGAAAATAACTTAAGGTTCGTTACCTTTGCAGTTCACTGCTGGACATAGGTCTCACATATGCATTGCTCAAAGACTTTTGACTTTAAGGATTGCAAAATCGTCGACGAGAAGAACTAACGCAATTCCTTATTTATGCGTATCTTAAAAAGCTTAACCACGATATTTTTTTTACCAAAACAAATACTCATCCAGAATTTTGCTGATAATATTTGCAACATAGGTTTTCATTAAGATTTATCCTATTTTCAAATTGATCGAAAGCATACATGCATACATTAAGTAGTTTTTGTTTGTAATCATTATCATCATGATGTTTGTAATATTGATTTTTTTTCTTTATGCATATGAATACTATATAATACGATACAAATGCCAAAATAACAATTTTAGAAACTTTTGTCTGTTTCTCTGTTTGTTCCGGGTAATCTCCGAAACTTTTTAAGCAGGTAGCTGATGTAATAAGACAAAACATAGGCTACTTTTATTTAAGACAATACTTTTTATTTTGGAAAAATAAAGCAGGTAAACATTGCTTTATTTTTTCGCGGTGGCCACGCGTCGATTGACTTAATGAAGCAATTTTAGGTTATATTTACTACGGGAGAATATCTTAAAACGCGGGTAGCACCGCGGGAGAATAGCTAGTATAGAATAAAACACAACCAAACATCGTGTTTTGTTTTACGCGGCCCATTATAGTATCAAACGTTATGTCCCTACAGACAGGCAGTATTCGGTCACACATTTCCGTTTCCCGCCTCTGCCTCGCCGCAGAGTTCCGCCACGTCGTTCAACGTACAAGGGATGTGGCACCGCATTAGGTACAATCAACACATTAGTGGCACGGCCGTTGGGAATCTATTTGTATGAACTTTGGGGCTCAACGTTAACTTGCGCTAAAAGTGAACGGGCGGTGCTAGGTAATATTTTTGTTTACCTAAAAAAACACTTTTAAAGCATTAACGGGTATACTAGCTTAAATCCCCATTTTACATCCTCACACAATTACTTGAAAATTACTTTTTAAAGTTGACCTAAAGTTTGTAGGTGAATACTTGAATAAGCCGTACGACTTGGCCTTTAAAGCTTTTTTCAAAGCAATAGTGTGTGTTCTAATATCTATGTAATTGGTAAAACACATACTATTGCTTGTGAATACAAGGAAATGAATCAAAAGCTCGAGACCGCTGAACCAATTTTGGCCAAACATAGTAGCGAGAGCTAAATAATGTCCTCGTTTCATAAATAGTAAGAGAAGTTGTGTTGTGCTATCCGCTTTTTTACGACCCCTCTTTGACCACAACTGCTAATAAAGGACCGTCATAAAATGTGACACTGCTACTGTTTTTATACTCGACAGACGGTTTAGTATTTATAAACCAAATAAGAATTCACTTTGATGACTTTTGATAACGGTACAGTAAGGGTACAAAAAAAAACAGGGATTATACAGGAAAATGACAAATTATTTTAAAACACCCCTTTCATACGCGAATAAACTCAATGCTGTAAAATCCAAATCCAATACCGTTTAAATAACTAGCCAAAACAAATCATTTTCTATTGAGAATTCTTAATAAACAATCGTATAAGTAATGGAATAATTTACTGCCATGAATATCAAAGTAACAAACTTTATTAATATTTAAATAGCCTGTTGATTACACGAAAGTTACCATACAGCCGACAATTTGGTGATCAGTAAACAAAATTTAATTCAAAATCGTATTTAAGTTCGACTCCCCGATGGATTTTGAACGTAACTCACATAAAAACTCGGAAATATTAATATCTTCGACGAATCAAAGGATATCCCACTGAGAGCCGATTCCCTTGCAATTAATAAGTCAATACAGTATTACTTTAAATACTTTAATCTGATGCAAAAGTTCCGAACGTAAGGACCTCGACATCGTCCGTTTTATTACATCCAAAGATGTCTCCTTGTATTTATTTAATGGTATTTGCCTTTCAAAAACAAGGGTCTTCGTCGGTGTGATACATTTATTGGTCTCTTCGAATTGTAAAGTGCGGCTTATAAATCACTGGGTTAATAACACTAAAAAGAGTTCTACACAGTTAACGAATTCTGAAATGATTAAGAGCGGTCTCAACACTTATTACATACACTGAATGTATTTGTTTTTTACAACTTTTCAAGATATCTTTTTCTTGGGCAGTTTGATTTATTACATAATTGAAATGCTATATATGCACTCAAGAGATCTTTGAATGAATATCAATACATATTAGCTGTAATTAGAACATCGTAATTTTTCTCAATTTGGAGGCGGTATATTATGCATGTTAATGAATTTATAATCTATGCAATATTTCATATTAATGTCTCCAATATTTTATAATAGACAATACAATAAATTATTAAAACGCATCATCAAAGTTGCTGTAAACGACTCACACACACAAGCCCTTGGGTGTGTGGGCGTGATACATAATTCTCATATTAAAGCCCTCCGGATTTCGTGAGATGTACAATCGCTTTTATTGGGCTTGTAGGTTTTCTTTAACCCACTTAGCAAGCAACCACGAAATGGACTGAAGATACTAAAATGTTAAGCCCATCGTCACAGCCATGCGAAATTCGGACCACACCTAAAGAGGCTTACGATATAAGCTAAATTTGATATTTACCGGTAGCTTATTTGCATTTTTATATCAAACGCAAAATGATACGCAAATAAAAGAATAATTTTGAGATACCACTCAGATTATTATACAGGTTCCGTTTTAGATATGACATGTTAATGAAGTATTAAGATATACCATGGAAAGGTCTTTTTGTATAAACGTTATTTATGTGGATATGATAATAAAAGCTTTTATTAAATAATAACACCTTTCTGTATCTATTGACGTCAGTTGAAATGTATGACATAAAATTCCGGGATAATATTAAATTTGCTCAGGAAATAAGTGAAATGGAAAGTAAAATTGAAAGATTAAGACATAATGCACAATTATAACACAATGTCGAATAGTAAAGTATTACAAAAACTTTGAAAGGATTACCATGGTTACAAAAGACGAATACAGGATTAAAACTCCTTTACGTCTCACTTTTGCAATTGTTTAATTTACAAATGCAAAATGTCACTCACAAGCATAACAAGGTTCGATTTACCTGGTGATATTCGCGACGCCTTCACGCCTGCCCAAGATTAAGACATGAATAAATAACGCGCCTAAAAAAGACTGGTTCCCCACCCATAGTGGACAAAAATCATTCTTTTGTGGGCCTTGTATTCGCACTTTAAATTAACTTTTCGTTGATCTCACAACTGATTTCACTTCCTCAATGTTGTATTCTATTTTGTGCGCTTAAAGTGTATTTTTGCAAAACTGTTCATAATTCAAAGTGAATGCGACATATTTACTTTACGAAATCCAATTTTCTGCTGACATCTCATCTGTCGACTTTAAACGTTTCGGACTGTGGGGCTGTCTGCGCAGTTTCACGCTTATTCAAGTGACTATACTATACTTAATCAATATTGCATTTTTATAAGTATATGAAGACAACGACCTTATTGAATACCTGACGTATTAATAAACCATTTAATGCTTATAATAAAAACAAGGATAATGTAAATATTTCGTTATGTAGGTTAAACCCATTGCAGTCAACTGCTGGACTTTTTGCGCCAGATATCCCGGCCACCGGCTTTTCTTATCAACTTCCAGTATCAACGTTTTGCAAGTCACCGATCTATTGGTCCGTAGAACGGCATAAGATACGCTTGCCAAGACCTAGTCTTCACTCCAGACCATGTCTACTCCAACCGCCATCGGTTCTGCGCCATACGTGACTGGCTACTGCCACTTCAACTTGCTTATCCTGCGAGCCATGTCGGTAACTTTAATAAGGTTTTGTCACAGTATTCACTAAGTTTACTGCCTTTATCGCCTTACCAAAAATTTACTAAAAGTATATCTATTGTGTTGCATGAACCAGCTAAGATTGGGGAACCCACGCAGATTACCACCATTCCGTTCCAACTTTTATAGTCAATTAATATTACAAAGATAAAACATAGTTCTAATTTCATGTGAAACATAATAAAACTAACATCAAGGCGAATTCATTACAAAGTCCGATGACATATTTGGGTGTCGCAACGGTACCATTATTTATTGCACCATAAGTCACATAAAATTCTATGCTCCCGACGCGATACGATCTCGGATTCCTACCGGCTGCAAGTGGCACTACGAGCGCATTTTTAGGAATGCGCCAAACCGCTTATGTTAACATAACGAGTGTTTTGATAGCAATATATTTGGTATTAATAATCTAGCACGTACAACTTGAAGTGATGCCTGTTGCTTCGCCTATAAATTACGTCCAGTCTTTTCTTTCTTTAATTTGCTATGATATTGCTTCACGTATTTTCTTCGAGAGTCTAGAATATTAGGATGCAGAATCGACAGTTATGAATATTTCTTACTTATTTTTTTTAAATGTACACATAACCAAAAGCATTTGTCGTCCCACTACACTCACTGCCTTTACACACAGCAAAATCATGAGGATAGATTCTAAACCATTCTGAAGTAATCAGTGATGCACATTGCCAAAGTTGATTGAAATAAGATTGTCAAAAAATATCCTTTTTTTTATTTATTAATCTCCTTCAATTATCGTCGTAACATAACCAAACCTCAAGCAAAATATTCTTGATTCAAAATCGAGATGTCTTTATTCAATTTAGGTCTTTAAAGAACACTCATGAGATTGAAGCTTTTAACCTTGGATATTCCAATCACAAACTTATCATACACTTGTAGCTTACTAATGTAAATAATAATTTGTATAACAATTTAAGTACTTAAGTAGCTCAAGTAACTAATTTATATAATAAAAAGTTCTTAAAAAAATTCTTCCAATTTTGCTTGGACCATTTGGGTTTTGAGGGCTATTCAGGCTTATACAGACCTGTAGTCACTTCGACCTAGAAGATCTTTGGACCATAGTTAAAGGGACATCAACCTAACTATAAACATTGGATGTGCACAGCTGGATAAAGAGTTTTGGCACAGAAGGCGTGACTTAGTGCGCTGGTCTATTAGCAAGGCAGTCTAAAGCTGTTATTTATATATTGTAGTAAATCTTTTGGTGCAACCATAAAATATTCAACTTTTTATTATAATCCAAGTTTATGTCCCAGATTTGTAGACTATTATTCAACGGTAATGACCTTATACAAATCGACTTTTTTATGTTGGACTATGTGGAAAAGAAATGTAATGAGTATGTATTTTCAAGAAACGTATACTATAAACAAACTATACAAACACTCTTTCGTATTCGTACCAAACATATACTTTATAACTCATTACAGCTTTACTGTCGCTGGAAAACGGTTTTATTTCACTTAAATATACAGCAAACAATGCAATGAATTTTACAACAGCCGCATAGCGATATGAACGCTTAGACGAAGTGGGGTGTATAAACTAAGAAACTGCTTCCAAAGTCGATAATGCATATGATTTACGGTGCCTCTAAACTTAACGTTACAGAGACGACGGTTAATTTTCATAAATTGCTGATAACTTTCCTTGGCAATGTCGCAAAAAGTCACTAATGATACCGTATGGTTTTATAACGCTTAGTAGTAATATATAATATACTTTAATACGGCGAGACTTGTAGAATTAACCACTTTGATCCCAGGACGATCTTTTATTAATTAAGTTTCGAACTAAACGTCACGATGTACAAAATAATGTCCTTAATGTCGAGCAACTGTAATTTAACTTGTTCATTATCATTTCTAGTTTGCCTTCTCTATCGCAGTTTTTTTAATTTTGTCTCTATTTTGCCTAATTATATTTTATTATAACTGCGTGATATTGACGCACTATACTGACGTCAAGATGAACGTGTAGTCCACAAACAAAATCACAATAAGTTACTAATGCCGATCGCTTAGATTTTAAGACAATAGTTGCAGGATCCGACAAAACCCGAGCACCGACCTTCCAATTAGTATCAAAACGGCACAATCTACTTGTGTCAGATATATCCGAGACCCATCTGTCTTACAAAGACTTATCCAATAGTAATTAGTGTACGAATTCCATACAAGGAAAACGGTCACCGTAGACCAAATCACATAGCATTAACGCAATTAAATCCACATACGGCTTTCTTCAACAGCGGAATCGCGTTAGCCGTGTCCACATAACAACCTTTTAGCTTAATCCGATCGTACTAAGAGGTACAGTAATAAGTAGATTGTAATTGAACGTCAAAGGGGCCGACCCGAATTAGGGATGTACCGGCTATGATGTCTCCAAAAATTTCAATCAACACAAGAGGCCGTCAATTTGAAGTGATTATGTGAAGTGATTATTGAAAATAGTAAATATATTGAAATTAAAGTTTTGCAATTTTAGCTGGTTCAAACGATACGAACATTTAATGCCTACATGTAACGTAAAGTATCTCTAGAAGTTATAACGATAATAATAAATATCCACTGACATTCGCACAGCGCCATCTAGCCCAAGTTAAGTGTGAAGTCTGTATTATAGGTACTTAACTCATATACTTTTTTGTTGTAAATACATACATATTATACATAGAAAACACCCAGACATGTTCATGCACACAAATGTTTGTACTGCTCGGGGATCATACCCGGAACACTTGGTGTTGCAGTCGACGTCTCAACCGCAACACCAAATGGGTCATCAACGAAGAGCATAAGAAAAAATAACATATCCATTAAGGCCGCGACAAACTTATAAATCAATTAAGAAGCATCCATCTACATGACCAACCATAACTTTAATTCATCAGCAATACAGTTTATTGAAGGATTGCTCCCTAATTAAATATTTACGTAATTGTCAATATAAGACATTGAATACGACTCAAAGATAGAATTTTCTGAATAGAAAATGAAGACATAACTTTTAACACCTCATTAACGCGCACAGGAAAGTGAACAAAACGCACCATAGACACAACCAAATTCAATAAAATCATAGATATAGTTAAAACTGTTAACAAAACTCGATTTTGACTTTAAAAAGCCATTCTTTGGCCATCCCTGTGCTGGATTAGACGATGTTGCTCCCAACGAGATTATAATGACAGTACAGTATCGGTCGTCTGATTGACAGAGGTTGGTTAATCGGTTCAATACGCGACGGCGACTGCGGCGTGAAGGCGATTATTCCGATTATTGTCGATTATACACCATTGTTTACTTCAGATCGAGATTGATAAACGTCTTAAATTTAAGTTCTATGAACTTGCATAACAACACTGATTGTATTTCGATCGTTTTAGGTTAAAATATGCAAGTGTTTGTTAATCATGTGTATTTAAATGGTAATTCTCTTACTTTTTTATTTATAAAGAGAGATTACTAAATAGTAATCTCTCCTTCTCTTCAAACTATCCCAATTCTTGACGCAGGTCTCCCTCAATTTGCGCCATATATTCCGACCGTCCGCTTTCATCATCCAGCCACCATCATCCCGCCTCACCATCAACCATTTGCAAATCATCAGTCTATTGGGACGCTGCGCAGGATGTCCTACACTACGCTTGCCAGGACGCGGTCACTCCTCGTGGTCATGGGTTCGCCGAGAATTCGTTTATTACATGATTTTTATGTTAAGATGTAAAAGGACGATCTGGCGCTCACCTGATGGTAAGTAATACGCCCACAGATTTCCCATACAGGAGATGAGGCAAGCCGCTTTTTAAGTGCGACAAATGTAAGCTCAACGAGCATACACTGGCTGCCAGTTTACGCTCTGTGAGACGAGTCAAGTCGCACGAATATTATAAGAAATTACCGTGTTTTCCCAAAATGCCATCCTGTGCAATTGTAACATGCCATCATCGCAAGGAATCAGTAAATTTACCAAGAAATATAATAACTTTTACAGGTAAGAACCGAAAGAAATTGCGACACTGACTGCCTATAAACTGGCGGCTTGTCCAGTCTAACTACGAGTATATTCGGATGTCTGTGAATACGCCTGACCAGGACAGGTGGCATTGAACGCCGCACTGCGCCGTCACCCGAGAACAAATGTTAGGTCTCTTATACTCGGTAATTTCACTAGCTACAATGTCTTATCCAGAAACACAAAAGTGTATAGCACTCCTATTTCACGGTAGGATATCATTTTTTTAAAAGCTAAGCTAATCTGTACTGAAACTGTACAAAGTTTAATAAAAATACAAAAATGAAAATTGGGTAAATATTACTCGTAGACTCTTCAAGACAAGGACAAACTCACTTTCCCGGGTTACCGTTACAGGTATGTAAGAAAATGACATTTATCCAAAATAGGACATAGGTGCTACCTATGTCCAGCAGTGGACTGCGATAGGTTGAATAGATAATAGATAGGTAGCAGTAGTACCTCTCTCATTACCTACACCTAACTTTTCATAGATACTGTCTCCAATTCGTCAGCTTAGTGTGGAGATTATGGCAAAACCATGCGGGCTTCCAAAGCCATAAAACTGAAAACCCGCTTAATGGTTTTTAACAACTCATTGGGATTGACCCTTGGCCTCTGACTACAAGAGTAGCTGGAATACCCAATAAAAACCGATGACCTTCGTATATTTATTGACATGTATCAATTACTACATAATAACGTAAATAAAGTATCCTAGAAGTTAATTTTATGATACCATATGCAAAAAAACAAAGAACTAGAGTTGACAAAAACGTAACCGATAGGAAATTGAATACTAATAAAAATTTTCAAATATCTTGGTTGTGGAAGAACGTGGTTGTACTACAGATACGTCGAAGAATCTATTAGATTTCGGAATACGACGTCACTTGTAAATTCCAACGAATTCATACTAACGACCCGTATCTTCTCCCTACCGTTTAAAGTTCCGGAGAAACAGATGACGCTGGAACATATACGGCATACAAATTCGATATAAAAACAGCGGTGCTTGTTTGTGACGTATCGCGGAGTTTAAAAAGAGAATCTAGGAAATAACATGTTCTTGTTAGATTTACTTAATGGTTACTTCAGCAATTAAAAAGTGCTGAAGATCAAAATAAAAGTTCCGATTATAATAATAATAATGTTCCACTGACATACACACAGCGCTATTTAGCCCCAAACACAGCAATAGCTTTTAATATCGGTTCAAAGAACGGATAAACACACTTATATACTTTTTTAAATATATTTATATTATACATAGAAACACCCAGACCAATACAAACACACATGTTTGTACTGTCCGGGAATCGAACCCGGAACCCTTGCTGTAGTAGCCCACGTCAACCATTACACCAAATGGATCTTCTTTTATTTTAATTAATTTAAATATAGTTTTATTTTGTAATATTTTACTTATTAACCTCATGAGATGATTAAGTTTTATTTGTGTACCATTTATTTACTAAACGATATTGCTTAATTGTAGTTAAATGAAGATGAAAATGTGATTTTTCAGTTATTTTAGTTTTTCAGTGAGTATATATTTTTTCACAAATAACGCTACTCACGAGAAGCCGTTATGAACTCAGAAAAGGTGCTGTTTTTTATAACCAAAGACAACCCCTCTGCGTCTTTATATTACACAGTTATGGAGGCTCAAACTCCTTGTATCGCGTCCCGATCAGTAATACATCCCGAAGGAAGCGCGTGACACGAATCGGGATACGTCAGAATTGCAGGAATCAGTCGCGACTGTCGAGATGTGTCGCGCATAATATCGTTCTCGTATACACATTCTATCGATATGCCTTCCAAAAGTTTCCAAGAACGCATAACATTAGGTAAGGATTTCTATGAATCCGCCAAAAGAATTCCCTGCGGTTCTCACGCGCGCTCGCTATTCGAAATTAACTGAATTTGTTTAAGGTTCTGCAAAGTGAAATTGAACAGTTTCTACTCTGTGAATCTATGGAGTGTATAAACGGTTCATTCTAAAGTCTTAATTAAATAAAAACAATGAAACAACTAAGTTGGAGTAGTTGCTATTTCTTATTTTGCATTTCCAACGTCGAATTAAGTTAAAGTTTCATATGCTTTCATACTCTATAATAATTTTGAAATGTAATATGCTAATTTCATAGTTTCTAACTTGGTATCTGCGATATCGAATGCTGTGTGTTCTCGTAATTAGTTTTCTTTTAACACAATTACGGGAAGCTATACTTGTGGTTACACTTAGGCTGGTCACCCAATAACTGCCTGATAGACTTCTAATTACTTTATTCAGTAATACCTACTGTCTAGAGTCGAAGTGGTCGCCATGACCGAAACGTCGATCATTCATTAATTACATTCATTCATACTTTCATCGTTGAGATTTTTTTATCGTATCTGTATATTATTTCCGGATATATCTATATTTAGTTGATCTATAGTTAGTTGTTAAATTTTGTCTATTGAAAAAACTTCTCTTCAATCTATCGCTATCTACTGCTGGACATACGGAAACCCATTCTGTGCCAAATATCTCGGTCCTTCGCTTTTCATATGCAGAATCTATCAGCGATTTACAAAGAGTTGAATATTATTTATAGTACTAAATTTAATTCCACCAAAAACATTCTGTAAAAAATCTAGCCAAGTCTCGATGGAGCTGCTTGATTACCTCTAAAAAGTTATGAAATCAAGTCAAAGATGTGCCAAGTCTAAGATTCCTTACTGCGATTACTTTATTATTATGGTTGATGTTGTGTGACTTGGCCGTTGAAGAGTAAAACCAGGTGCTCCATGACACCATTGCACTATTCTGTCGCCAGAACCGCTACCCATTAACGATACAAATTTGCCACTTGGAAAACGGTAATTCAATAACCCGTCGATTGTAGGCTTGATAAAGCCACTCACGTATAAAGAATGTTCAACGGCCAAGTCACACAACATTAACCATAATAATAAAGTAATCGCAGGACCCTTAGACTTGGCACGTCTTTGTCTTGATTTCATAACTTTTTAGAGATAATCAAGCAGCTCCATCGAGACTTGGCTAGATTTTTTACAGAATGTTTTTGGTGGAATTTCACTTCTTTTTGTAGAAACTTGAGAGGAATATTGGACGACCCATTGGGTGTAATGGTGGAGACGTCGGCTACTACACCAAGGATTCCGGGTTTGATCCCCGGGCAGTATCTGCAAATATTTGTGTGCATGAACATGTCTGTTTGTGTTGGTCTAGCACGCTCGACTTGGTGGGGGCACTGCCGTGCCCCCCGATTTTTGACATTGAATAAAGCGGTCCACCATGTTGAATATATATTGTTTAAAGGCGGTATGTTGATCTCTTATAGTTTGGCTGGGCTCTTTTGTTATCGAAGCAGGATCACCAGGTGCTCCAGATTTTCGATTCTCTAAATTTTTATAGTTTTCTCTTTATGTAGCCATTAAACCCTAACTCTATACCGAATTTCAGCTCTCTGAGTTCATGGGAAGTACAAGTTCTATTTTGATGATCATGAGTGAGTGAGTGAGTGTCTGTCTGTCGAAAATGCGAAACTTTGCTTTCGTTTAACGTCGGAACTATAGTATGTAATTATATCTTACAAGATGACGAAAATTGCAGCGCTCTGGTATTATCTAAAGGTTCTCAAATTGGGGCCTAAAAATGCGGCGAAATGGATCCTGTAAAGGATGGTACGGCAGTGTTTGCTTCGCGCTCGACTTGGCGGGGGCACTGCCGTGCCCCCAGATTATAAAAATAGTGACCGCTGGATATACTCGTATTTCCGGATTGATACGATCTTAAATTACTCAGTCGGTGGCTCAGTGGTGTGGACTGTCGCCTTCCTACCGGAAGGGCTGAGGTTCAAATCCCGACACGTACCAATGTATTTTCGAATTTTCGAAAATAGATGTACGTTATCCGACGCTCTTACGGTGAAGGAAACATCGTGAGGAAACCTTTATGCACGCCTGCGAAGATTCGAAGGTTGTTGTGAAGTCGTCCAATCCGCACTGGGCCCGCGTGGACGACTAAGGCCTAATCACCCTATACGGGTAGGCTCGTGCCCCTCGGTGGGGACGTTTAATGAGCTGATGATGATGATGACTCGTCTCACAGAGCGTAAACTGGCAGCCAGTGTATGCTCGTTGAGCTTACATTTGTCGCACTTAAAAACGCGGCTTGCCCCATCTCCTGTATTGGGAAATCTGTGGTACTAAACAACAGATAAACATACATATACACATTTTTTTTGTAAATACATACGTATTATACATAGAAAACACCCAGACCATTACAAACAGACATGTTCATGCACACAAATGTTTGTACTGCCCGGGGATCGATCCCGGAACCCTTGGTGTTGCATTCGACCACTCAACCGCGACACCAAATGGGTCGTCAAATTATATTAATAATATTTATATTCAAACAATTATACATCTCGAAACTTTACCCACCCGTAATAAACCAAAACAAGAAATGCAGCATTCCCATCCGTTCATCGCTCATCATGAGACTAAATTATAAATTACCACAATTATTGCTACCAATTAACGAGCGATTATCGTTATACTAGTCCAACCGCCATAAATAAAACCACCATGCGTTCTGCAAGGCATAATTATGCCCGTAATACAAATGAAAAGTGCAACTGAGAGCACGTACGGCCGACGTCTTCCCTGGATTATTTATTGCTGTTTTATCTTCCAGCAACCGTTCACGATAAAAGAAAAGAAATGTCGGGGACCCGTGATCGCGATTATCACGATGCGATCGCTGAATCGCCTCCGAACAACCACTGATCGGATTCCGAGACGTTGCTCTCGCTTGTTGCACTGTACATCGCCGCTTTGATTTTAATATTTCCATTGATGTGTAAACTTAAGTGGTAATGGATAGGTCAGTGATTGTGTACTGGTTGTTTGTAGTGTATTATAAAAGAGTCGCGGTAAAACAAACACATTCAAAAGAGTTGAAAGCGTACTCCTTGCGCGCTATTGGTAGTCAGTCATTGCTGAGGTTGCATACGGCTTCACATTGAAGGTACGACAGCCGTGGTCATTGTGTACGGTCTTTTAATTAGCACATGTTGAACGAGATTATCAACCGTCCCGTCAGGTTTGGACATCTGAATAATGACGTCCGCCTGTGTCCTTCACTGAGGGTACACTAGTTTTGATTGTATTGTTAGTCGTGCTCATGTACCTGCTTATATCGCTTGATGTAGTTTCCGTGTACACTTCATTGGAAGTTATTGACATTATTCATAAGTAAATAATAGTCATTCATAGACATAATAATAGTCAGTCATAGACATAATAATAGTCTCTAATAAAGCATATTGGGGATAAGTCGATGTTGTGTGTATGTTTTTTTATTTACAAATATGTAAATAGCTTAGCAGGTTTTGGTTTGAATTACTAAACACTTACTTAGCATGTTTATATGAACATTTTGTTATAGTATAACATAGCTCAGTAACTATTATTTTCAAATATAGAAACTTTGTAGTGGGACTAGAATGTTTTGTTGTTATTACTGAATATTTAAATATTTATAGGGCTCCATACAGCATTTTATTTAGCTAATAACCTGAAGCTTAAACTTACAAGTAAGCTGTAAAATAGCACATATCTTCTACCTACCGAACTCAAAGTATTAAAAGTTTAATAAGGCTAAACTAGGATACATTTTATATTTGCCGTTTTGAGCGAAACTCTTAATACATAAAGCGGAGTGCTCTCATCTCAGCTCTACGTCTATAAATGATTAGTTTTCTCGTACTGTATTCAAATCTGCATATAAACCACATTTGTTATTTCACTCTTATCTTAACTCCGATGAGCCGACTGATTGTGAAGGGTATTAATATACAGGTTAGCAATCAAACGAACAACAAAGCAATAACCTTTTTGCCTATAATGTATCGATTCTAAATATTCAATGTATTATATATTTATTTTTTATTATATATATGTATAACAGCAAAGACAAATTTCAAAAAAACGAGAAAGATTTAATTTTTTAAATTAACTGATGATCTTCCTCCTACTACCAGATCATCCCGTTAATGTAGGTGATCCCGAAAAAGGGAAGCATTAGGTCGCAATTACCAGTAATTTGTCGGTTTGACTCATTAAAAGCCTAGAACAGACCTTATATTAATTATAGTACTAACATATCCGAATTAATACTCGACCTCGACAAATCATTGATAAAAGCTGTTATGAAATATAGATTAACATGAGTTAAAAGCACTTCATTGCCATAACATTGAAAACTTTTACTTTTCTAAAACATATTATTGCGCAAAGGAATTTATAACCATCGCTTATTGCCAGCGTAATTATACAATTAAACAGACATTCTAATTATTATTTTCAAATCAAATCAAATCAAATCATTATTTGTTCAAATGTGGTAATTTTATAGGTGACAATTTTAAATATACAATATATAAGTACAGCACATTTACCATTTCTGGCTTACAAAATTTACATACTTAACTATAACAATGTAATCGTATATCATTTACCACTATTATAAGAGAGAGTCATGTCATGTGATTAATTAACATTTAAATTTAATAAATAATTAGGATTAAATAATTGTCACAGTAAATTATTATAATCAAAATATACTGAAATGAGTTTCATAATAGGCAGAATAAACAATTATTTTAGGGTGCAAATAAAGTACATGTCAAAATTTATCACTTAAATATTCTGAAACAGAATAGTAACATTTGTTGACCAATAACTGAAATATTTTTTTTTAAAATGAGAAGTAGGCAATTTACAAATTTCAGATGGTAGGTTGTTATATAATCTGGCCACCATCGAATAACAATTTCTTCTACAAATATCCGTCTTTATGTGTGGTAATACTAATTTGTTTGGATATCTAGTTTTAAAGTTACATACATCTTTTTTCTTAGTAAATAAATCAAGATTCTGTCTAGCAAAAACACACGCTTCGTAGATGTACATTGAAGGAAGTGTTAGGAGCTTCAATTCTTTAAATAATGGTTTGCAACTAGTTAAGGGAGGTACATTTTTTATTGCACGGATGCACTGTTTTTGCGCGATAAATGATCTTTGAATCGCTACTGAATTGCCCCACAATAGAATCCCGTACCTCAAATTAGAAGCTACGTAGCCATGGTATGCTTTCAAAGCAGTTCGCATATTGGTTAAGGTTGTCAGTCTCCAAAGAGCGTACCTAAAGCGATTGATTTTGCCACAAACATGGTCAATATGGGATTTCCATGAGCAGTAATTATCTAGTCTTAAACCTAAAAATATAGTCTCCTCTGATTCTGTCAATTGTAAATTGTTATATGTCACATTAAAGTCATGTCTTCTCCCGTTTCTATTTAAAAATTGAATATATTTAGTCTTTTCGATATTAATATTTAAATTATTCCTATTTAGCCAGTTAATTATATTTGTGACACATTTGCTTATTTCTTCACTGTAATTTACACCACCGCTATTCGGGATAACAATTGAAAAATCATCAGCGAAGAGAAAACTCTTATATTTGCTAACTAACGGCAGATCGTTGATGTAAAGAAGAAATAATAAGGGACCTAATATACTGCCCTGTGGAACACCAATTTCTTTTGATTTTAAAGTGTCAGATTTAAAAAGTTCTTGCTCCATATTATTATTGAGTGCAGGTATTTCAACAAATTGAGTACGATTTGATAAGTAACTCGAAAAGCCACTTCAGTGTTATTCCCCGTAAACCATATTTTTCACATTTTTTTAATAACAATTTATGAGACACAAAATCAAATGCCTTCGTCATATCGAAAAAAATTGCCGTAACTCCAATTTTGTTATTCAAATTCCCAATAATTTCATTAATGAGTTTAAATGCTGCTAACGTAGTGGATTTACCACTTTGGAACCCATTTTGTTCAGAGCATAAGATATTGTGCTTATTTATAAATTCCGTTATTCGTTTGTGCATGATTTTTTCAATTATTTTTGAAAATATAGGTATTAAAGCTATGGGTCGGTAGTTACATGGATTATTTTTATCACCCTTCTTATGAATCGGTTTTATAACCGTGTTTTTTAATTTATCGGGAAATATGCCCTGTGAAAATGATAGGTTGATGATGTGCCTCAATAGAGGAGCTAAAATGTGAGAACAGTACTTAATAACTTTAGTTGAGATATTATCATAACCAGTCGATGATGTATTATTTAGAGATTGAATAATTTTAAGGATTTCCTCCTCATCTGTTGGAAATAAAAACATACTATTATTATTTTCTTTAATGTCAAGTTTATATGAATCACTTTTGATGTCAGTATTTGTCAAATTAATAAAATGTCTGTTAAATATATTAGCAACGTCAGATGGGTTGTTAGTTTTTATATTATTATGAATCAATGTATACTTGTCAAGATTAATTTTCGAGTGATTAATAACATTATTAATAACTTTCCACGATGCTGTACATATATTTTTAGCATTATTGATAAAATTTTCATTAGAAAGCTTTTGTGCGGTGTCAATACATTTTTTAAATAGTTTATTATACTTTAAAAACAAATTTTTGTCCAAAGTACACTTAGATTTATAATATTGAAATCTTAATTTTCGATTAGTTTTAGAAGATTTCTTTAGGCCAGTTGATATCCAGGATGGAGTTTTAGTATTATTGTACATCTTAATTAATTTATTTGGAAAACATAAATTGTAGTATAGATCTAGAGTTTCATGGAAAATATCGAATGCCTTATTAGCATTATTCTCAGCGTACACATCTGACCAAGTAATACTACTTATACATTCTAAGAACTTTTTCATGTTTTCCATGCTCAGATCCCTTTTAACAATGAAATAGTGTTTATGAAATGTGTCTTTATACTGTGTTAATAAAGTTAGTAGCTGACCCGTTTCATGATCCGATAGACCTAATGGAAGGACCGCACTAGTTGCATGTGCTACATTACTTATTATTTGATCAATACACGCTCTACGTCTCGTGGGTTTGAGAATATGAATATGAAAATTATAGTTTTCAATTAGTCTTTTATACTCTTGTGATGCTGGAGATCTCTTAAGAATATCAATATTAAAATCTCCTGTTATTACTATTTTTTTTTTATTTTGGTTTGTAACTTGTTGAGCAAAATTTCTAATTTGTTAAGAAAAATCATTGGATTACTATTAGGTATTCTATAAAGACATATAATAATACAATTATGTCCCACAATTTCTATGCCGCAACATTCAAATGTAAATTCTGCAATGAGGTCTTTTGGAAATATTAGCTTTTTGAATTTCATATTTTTTTACAGAGTATGCATACTCCTCCACGTCGTTGTTTAGATCGAGAATACCAATCAGCTAACGTAAAACCATTCAATTTAAGGTTTGATTCATTTCCAGATTTAATGAATGTTTCTGAAAGGCACAAGACGTCCACATCTTGCTGATCCTTTTTTAAGGACTTTATAGCTATTTGTAAAATATCTTGTTTGCTTAAAATGCCAGCGATGTTTTGATGAAAAATATTTAGGAAATGTTGTTTTATATTCACGAAAAAAATTTTTTTTTGTATTGTTTGAGTCTGTGTTGTTTAGGTATGGAAAATAATCTGGAATACTAGTTTTAACCTTTTGATTTACTGGATCCATCCTAGGGGTGGGTATTAATCTAACGGGAGTGGGTTCTCTCAAATGCCCACTGTTATTTTTACAAAAGTTATTATCAATATTAGCACTATCATTCATACATATAGTTCCTAGTAAAGTAGTGATAAGTTCCTTTAATTTATCAATCATATTATTAAGGCCATAGTTATTAATTTTTCCTGTTTGCTGTGAGAACATTCCAAGATTTAAAGACTGATTGGTATCATACAAATTAGCATAACCATGGGTACGGATATCTGAAAAAAGCATATTGTTAAAACTTTCTACTCGACAATTGAATAGTGTGCTGCCACAGATATATGTCGGTGCACATACAATTACATTGGTCAATGATGAAATATTTTTCAAAACATCTCTAATATAACTTATAAGCAGTACGTTGTTTTGTGATTCTTTGAAGTCTCCTTCCCCAATGCAAACAATACAGCAATCAATTTTACCAAACTTCTTCACTTTTTCTTTAATGTTATAAAATAATTTTAGTGAGAGAACACCGAACTGAATAGTCTCAGAACTAACAGTAGATTTTGATTTATCGCCTATTCATTTGACGGCTGTTCATTAGTCATTTCTTAAATAATTAACCATATTTTGCAATACTTATATAATAAAATTCCCGCGTTTAATTACCACGCACTTCTGTGTCCAGGGATGATCTCATCTGTTGTCTCGGGTGTCAGGAGCAGTGCGGCTTTGGCGAGAAAAATAACTGTCATTACTTGCTGTTCCCAATCAAGGCCGCTCTGTCATGGTCAGGCGTATCATTGACCATCAGGTGAGCGTCTTGAAAGTCCTTCACATTTGGTAACATCAAAATACATGTCATTAAGAGTTCACTCGTTCTCTTAGGTGCATTGAAAGATGTCGGTCGGTAGTTCTATGGCATAATTACAATGAGCTTGTTGCCAAAGCAATTTTATACAAGAACTGTGCCAAATCGTTCCGTAAGTAGCTCAAGCACCTGGTCCAGTGGAACTCGCCAAAAACTACATCAGGAATGAGCCAAGTTTTAAATTACTATTTGCAATTATTACATGCATCACCAACGTACTAGGATGTGCAATACAAGTATTTGTAAAAATATTAAGGTGTACACATCTGTCGTCTCGGGTGACGTGCGCAGGACAGCGTTGACGGAAAATAAAGACCCTGCTATTGCCATACATTTCCATCAACACTGCTTCTGTCTTGGATAGGCGTGAGACCTACTACCAGGTGAGCAAGCTGATAGTGACATGCCTGAGCTGGGCTTTATATTAACTTTGAGCCGTTATGCCTAATGGTACCTACTATGATGGCTCGTTAAGAGAATGTAGGTATGTAATAGAAAAAATATTATTCCACCACTGTCCACAAAAAAATATATTTTGCTCCACGGAATTTCTGGTTATCCTCGTACAGTACTTACACATACTCGGGCGTATAAACATGTATTTTTGCATTGGTCTGAGTGCATCATAAGTAGGAACTTATAGGTATCGTAATTATACAAAGAAAATAATATTTATGTGTGTATCCTTCGATTTGATATGTCACATAGTCGATGTTAGTGTGTTAGTTTAAGACTACTCACGTGTGTGTATATCTGAAATTATTTTTTAATAATTTAACCATGTAGCGATCTTTTTATGCAATACAGAATATTCAAAGTTCCAACAGCGAGATTTATTAAAACACACGTTCAAATTTTTATTCATATAGTGTCATTTCTTAGAATCCTCACTGTAAAAAAGCGCCTAATCTGACACGGAATCTCACGCATAAAAATCAAAGCTTTTTTATATACATCCGCAAAATTATAAACCGTATAACGATCCCTTGCGTCCGTTGTTTACCCACAACTCATGAGAGCGTGCCTTTTAAAGATCACGTTTATGAAATATTAAATCTAGTTCTATCTGTTTCGGGGATCTTGGTGTAACCGAGAAAGTCAGTACAGGTGCGCACAGCGACGATGGAGCCAAGCACCCACACAACTTCTACGCTCTGAACAATTATCATTCCCGGTTGCGAAACATGCCTCGTCACTATCTGTCGAGGCATCATCACGACTCGGCTATTTACATATAATGACTATTCAACAATAAACAACGAACTCGCAACGCCCGGGCTAGCTTACAACACAATTTTCGGTGTTATCACGTCAGTGACGTATCACGCACCAATTACAGCGGACGTGTGTGGTTTGTCAAAGTTGTTTAACATGCCTTGGTTTTTATCAGACAAAATTGCGGAACCTGCAATTTTATCGCTTTATTTGTTTTTAAAGATAAATATATGCACCTTCTCTTAAACCTATTGCAGTCCACTACTCTATGTCCAGCACCAGCAATACTTTTCCAATGCGCTCCCTATTTTTAAAACTAAATAATTATACAACTAATAGTTTTGAAGTCCATCAAACAAAGCGCTCAAACAATCACAATAAATCGGCAAACAATAGAAAAGTAATTTACTAAGACAGGTAGGGCTTGAAGGAATTACTTGTTTGCTTTTACAAATGAGTAAGCTGCTCCTTAAATCATAAGACGACAGGTTCAATTTTCAAAGCTTTTGAGAAGTAAGTTTTAAGTGCCCACATGTTAACTTTTTTACGAGTAAGCGACGGAATTTGTTATGTGGCCAGCGAGAATGTTCCGAAATAAAATGAGCAGAAAACGACGACAGTTAACAACCTAGTCTTCGAAGTTACAATGAAGTGAATTAACTTTGACCACCAAAGACTATTTTATACCTGTGTCACCATATGTTCCAGCTTGAATTACGTAAGGACTATGCTAGTGTAACTTTTATTCAATCTCGCCTATTTCAGCCGTTATAACAGTATAATGTAGTTTTAGCTAGAATAGTGTGATGGTCTGAAAAAAAAGAATACTTTGGATTGATGCTATTCGTCACAAGTATGCAACTTACTAATTTGCAAACAAAAACTTCAAAAATGCAACTTAGAATTACTAAATTATAATTTATAATGCAACTAGATTTCAAGAGTGAACTTACATCTATGTCGCTCCCATACAGTATAAAGATTTTATTATGAAATCCCTCCAAAATGGTAGCGTTGCATTGTGACTTATTTATTTATTCATCTTAAGGCATTTTGATTTAATTTATAAATAGCATTCCCATGAAAACCATCCAAAACATTGGGCTTGATTAAAAAGAACTGAAACTTAATTAAAAAAGATCGCAAAGACATCAAATGAATAAATTCGTCCAACCAAAAGTTTTCTCTCGTCAAGTAATTATCATCTTAATTCCTTATAATGAAGTGGCTCTGCTACTGAATTACTAAAAAATGCGCTCTACACACCAAGACTAAAGAGTCGTAAAGGCCTTTTTATTTTGCCATTCCTAATGTGGCCCATAAATAACCCCCAACGTATTGCCTGAATTCAGATTTTCTCAAGAGTCATCAATAAGTATGCTTTGCTTAATAGAAATCAATATTTGTATAGGCAATGCATTGAAATAACATAAATTACAATATTTATTCGGTGCCTGACCATTAACTAAATATTTTTATTTTATCTTAGGGCGATTTCTATTCATAATCGATTAGTCCCCTATCGATTATTAATTCCGAACGCAATAACGACGAAGCCAAATCTTAGAATCGGCTATTAAAAATATTCTGGTTTGAATTTAAATGAAATTCAAGCGAATACGAACGCATTGGTTATCCTCTAGATCTTTGAAATCATAATAAAACTGATGTCTTTGAGAAAAGATACCGTTTTATAAGACAAGCACAGGCCACTTAGCTATGGCTACATGTTACCGATTTTGTTTTAAATGTCCAAAAGGTTTCCTATGTATTTGATTTCTCCATCCTAAGGTTGCCTGGAAGAAATTGCCATGTGCAATAAGGCCGCCCATTGTACTCTCTTTTTCTTTTCTTTTTGTTTTTTTTTTGTGTATTTCAGTGTACAATAAGAATTAAATAAATAAAAGGTAAAATTCACTGTATATTATTATTATTGTAATATTATAAGGTATTATTAACGCCAACTTATTCTCTACGACCTAAAACGTTAAATCCCAGACAAGGTGTTCATAGTGTGACAATATCTGTGGATATTCTAGCAACCTGACGACGTATTGTGAACCAGTATGATAGATTATGGTTAGAATCTTCTTTATCATTGAGAATGGCTTAACCGAGCAATGGAATATATATCGAATATTTTGTCATTGTGTCACAACATTGAGTATTCGACTTTTATTATTAGAACCTAACAAGTTCGATCCCCAGGCAACACAAACAATTGTGTGTATGAACATGTATGTTTGTGTGATTATGTATGTATTGACAAAAAAACAAATATATATAAGTATGTGTATTCGTTATTTAGTACCCATATTATATGCTGAATGCTCGGTTCGAAGCTAGATGGAGCGAGATGGCGGCGCTGTGTGAATGTCAGTGGATATTTATTTATTTTTATATCAGTCCAATTTTTATAAGACACTACACTATTTAAATTATTAAGTGACGTTTGTACCTTCTCTGTATGACTTCCATATTATTATAGGTGTGTAATAAAATAGATAAAATTATTAAATAAAGGTACTGCAAAGTAATTCTTTTGTCCCGTAGGATACTTCATTAACTAGCTCTACGAGAGCCGTCCTCGTTTCTAATCCTCGTTAACTTTTTCTTGACACCCAAAAAAGTTACGGTTACCAGTTATAACGGCTCAGGGAAATTTACTCTTAAACACACGAACCTTTCGTCATAACATGATACAAATTACGTCAAATCATGTGGATATTATTTTTTATGTTGTACCATAGCAACATGTGGTAAATTAAAGTCCCTATCATCAAGAACAAAATAAACAACATAACCACACTGTGAAGTGGGGTAAAAAATTAACAAGTTACGAATGTCGCTTCGGAATTATCGACTGGATAGAACTAGTTTGCGCTCGGGAATTTTATAATTTATTTACAACGGAAGCTCCAGGTTGTGCTTTTGGCGTTTTTACAATGGCTTTTAACCCTTTGACTGCTGGAACAGACGTTTATATCTAAGACGATTACAGAGACGATTGATTTTATTTGTCTGGAATCCGGGCGGTTTATTGTATGTTGTTCTTCATAATTGAAGTAAATTATGAAATGTTTTTGTTATTGAGTTCACTAATACAAATTTATTTGAAAGTGTTTTTAAATAGGTCTGGTCACTAGATATTTTATTAAAACTTATTATCAAATGGTTGTTTTCGAAGAGATTCCAATGAGAATACCTCAAATAGGTTTGTATGTTTGTTTGTCTCGACCTGGGTATTTTTTTTGCAAAATACTAAAATATGTTTTTACATAACGGTGTTCGTGTTTACATATATGTGGTTTAGTTACCAGACTACACGCTCCATGCTTCTAATGGAGCTAGAGGATGCTATTTATATGAAGCTCTACGGATTTACTTAACTAAGTCCACTTTAAGATACAATGATCCTGACATAGATGACGATGATTCGTATTATAGAAAAAAAATCACGGTAACCCCGAATTATACTAGGTCTATCCTTTACTTAGTAATTGACAAATCTTTAAATGTACAATAATTTATTGAATTTGAAATTTGCTAATATAAGAAACAAAAACTGATGTTATTATCATCATCAGCTCATTAAACGTCCCCACCGAGGGGCACGAGCCTACCCGTATAGGGTGATTAGGCCTTAGGCGTCCACGCGGGCCCAGTGCGGATTGGACGACTTCACAGACAACCTTCGAATCTCTTCGCAGGCGTGCATGAAGGTCCTCACTATGTTTTCCTTCACCGTAAGAGCGTCGGATAACGTACATATATCTTTCGAAAATTCGAAAATACATTGGTACGTGTCGGGATTTGAACCTCAGCCCTCCCGGTAGGAAGGCGACAGTCCACACAACTGAGCCACCGTCGCTCTACATATTATATATTATTATGTATGTAAGAAACTTACAAGTAAATACCTGCAGGTAATTAATACCTCTCGCCTGTTACACAGAAATGATCCAGAAAAAGAGACTACAGTGCATTTCCAAACTTATGTCGTAAAACCTTTAATTAGCAGTTTTCGACAATTCACAACCTGTCCAATCCTCGGCACAAAACACAATCATGTCATAAAAATAAATAAATATCTGCTGACATTCTAACAGCGTCATCTAGTCCCATATTAAGAACGGAACTTGTAGTTAGGGTACTAAATAACTGATTAAGATACTTATTTACATGTACTGTAATTACATACATATAATACATAGAAACACCCAGACATTACAAACAGACATGTTCAAGCATTCAATTTTTTGTCATATCAGGGGATCGAACCTGGAAGCCTTGGCGTAGTAGCCGACGTCTGGACCATTAAACCACATGAGTCTTCAAAAATAAAATGGTAGATAAATCACTGTTTACCCTAATTTTACCATGTACCTCTCAAATCTTTACTCGTTACTTGTCAAAGCTTCTAAAAATAGACAGCTAATGTCATACCATACATAAAAAAATGATGACTCTCTTACTCACAAGTAAGCCTTTATAAGAACACGTTCCAATACGAATATTATCGCGTGTAAGTAATGAGTGGTAACTCTTGCTACTTGGTCATTTACTCCTCATGGTGCAAGGATCGTTTCAATACTTGAGAGCAAACCGTGTAAGCTATTAGTATGCGTAGTAGTCTTGTAAATAAATGTCTTAGATTACAGTAAAAGTTGCCACAAAGTATCAGTTACTCAACTTTCAGGAAGTACAACTTGTACAAGAGTCATTAATAGTCAGATAAACTTTGTAATAAATAAATTGAGAGATAGAGATTTACACAGCACCATCTAGTTCCAATTTAAGCAAGGTTTGGTTTGCGTACCATCTGTAAAGATATTAAGAGTAAATAACAGATAAACATACCTATTTTTGTAAAATTATACGTAATGTTAAACATCTCTAAAGTATTAATTTCTAATACAACAGCCACTCGATGATTAGAGGGAAAAACAATACTAAATATATTGTTTTCAGGACTAAAGTCTCGAATAAATAGCGAAATGAATAAATTGTTTAACATTAACTCGCCTGCTTTTATGTGTTATTTTTTATGTTATCTTATAAGTTTACAGGACGGTCTGAACGCTCACCTGATAGCAAGTGATACGTCAGACCATAACAGAGCGGCATTAAAGGAGACCAACAACCGATAGACAGTTATTATCCTCCATCAATGCCGCACTGCGCCCGTCACCCGAGACCACAGAAGTTAGGTCTCTTATACTCAGTAATTTCACTAGCTACAGTGCCCTCATCCCGAAACGCAAAAGTGGAGTGCAGTGTTATGATTAAAGACGTTTTTTTCTTAAGTTTTGATGTCCATTTCTAGCAATAAGTTGCTTAAGGATACACCCAGTTAGAGAATGTCCCTGGCAAACTTTTTCATCTGTAGAACTTTCGTCGATTTTTTAAAGATGTGTCTATTTTTCACTTTTTTTACTTATTGACCAGTTGAATTAGAATCACGTAATAACGGTGATCAACCTATAGCTGTAACAAAATAATGAGAGCGGGAAACTGACCGTCAACCAATTCGATTATGTAGCAAAATCCAGCAGTCGTGCGTGGTTGACTCGGGGACGCATTGACAAGGATTATGCAACTGCATTTACTGAGCAGCCAATAATGTGGTCGACTTCGACGTAACACAACTAGAAGGGATGTAATTACTTCAAATTCGAAACTATTGTTTGAGTATGGATAATTTTATGTAACATATTCTACCGATACAGTCGGCCTATTTTAAACAGTACTTTATATTATTTTACACCAATAATGTGTATTATAGTTATTACATGTCATTTTTGCCAAGCAATAGTTTTAAAATAATACCTTTAACATATATTTATGAAGTTAAATTGTATATAGTTGTGTAAATATTTAAATAAAGTATATTGATACCTTTTCCAGCAGAAGACATAATAATGTAATTTGTGGGTCCCGTGGAAAAGGGTATATTTCATTAATTATATATGGCTTAGAAAAAAAGTTTGTAGGATAGTCAATTGTAAGAAATAGCGACACAAACTGATCCAGAAATAGAAGTTAACCGCTATGTTAATAATTAAAAACTCATTTCAACTTAGACTTCTAACTCATAGTTTTCAGTATAAAAATAGTCACAAATATTCATCATGTGCTAATGCATGTAATTTACATGAGTACACGTAGCAATCGCGTGACAGAGTACTCGAAATTATAATTCACTTTGCCGTGGAAATATCGTAACAGTTCATCTCCAAACTAAGAATGAGTTGAATGCTACTGCTTTCGAATAAACGAAACGAACCATGACAAAAGTGTAAAAAAAAAAATGATACGTACCTGCAACGCCAAGTTTTGAGTTCTACTCTGGAACAACCTTAGATTCATTGTGCTGACTTTATTATGCTGAGAGCCATTTTGCGCTCTTCACTTATCCTGTGACAGCCATTTGCAACCAATAGCGAAAAGTCTATCCACTAATCTAAAGAAGACCTAAAGAACTACTTACAAAAAGGATCTTATACCCAACCTATTGTCTCATGGGTAATATTTAATTCCGCGTACTAGCAAAATTTACGAGCACAGAAGCGCGGTCGTCCACAGGATTAGCGACGTCGAGTTATCACTTCGATGCAGTTATTCCCAACTTCCAAATTGGAGGGGAACAAAAATTACTCGAAGCTAATATTGAGCAACTATAACTATAGATATGACGAAGTGGTAGAGTAAGGTTCACTGAACTTGTAAACTTGGACTACGCTTTGCAGTTAAGTCATGATGTTTATCCTCAAAGTAATTATTATCCCACCAAAAACATTCTGTAAAAAAATCTAGCCAAGTCTCGATGGAGCTGCTTGATTATCTCTAAAAAGTAATGAAATCAAGACAAAGACGTGCCAAGTCTAAGGTTCCTTACTGCAATTAATTAATTATTATGGCAATGTTGTGTGACTTGGCCGTTGAAGAGTACACAAGGATAAAAACTAGGTGCTTCATGACACCATTGCACCAATCTGTCGCCAGAACCGCTACCCATTGACGGTACAAATTTGCCACTTGGAAAACGGTGATTCAATAGCCCATCGATTGTAGGCTTGATAAAGCCACTAACGTATAAAGAATGTTCAACGGCCAAGTCACACAACATTAACCATAATAATTAATTAATTGCAGTAAGGAACCTTAGACTTGGCACGTCTTTGTCTTGATTTCATTACTTTTTAGAGATAATCAAGCAGCTCCATCGAGACTTGGCTAGATTTTTTACAGAATGTTTTTGGTGGGATTTTACTTCTTTTTGTAGAAACTTGAAATATATTAGACATAGACGACCATTGGGTGTAATGGTTGAAACGTCGGCTACTACACCAAGGGTTCCGGGTTCGATCCCCGGGCAGTACCTACAAATATTTGTGTGCACCAACATGTCTGTTTGTATTGGTCTAGCGCGCTCGACTTGGCGGGGGCACTACCGTGCCCCCCGATTTTTGACATCGGATGAAGCGGCCCACCATGTTAAATATATATTATTGTTTAAAGGCGGTATGTCAATCTCTTATAGTTTGGCTGGGCTCTTTTGTTATCTAAGCAGGGTCACCAGGTACTCCAGATCTTCGATTATCCAAGTTATTATAGTTTTCCCTTTATGTAACCATTAAACCCTGACTCTGTACCAAATTTCAGCTCTGTGAGTTAATGGGAAGTACTAGTTCTATTTGATGATTTTGTTATCTAAGCAGGGTCACCAGGTACTCCAGATCTTCGATTTTCGAAGTTTTCATAGTTTTCCTTTATGTAGCCATTAAACCCTAACTCTGTACCGAATTTCAGCTTTCTGAGTTAATGGGAAGTACTAGTTCTATTTTGATGATCATGAGTGAGTGAGTGAGTGTCTGTCGAAAATGCGAAACTTTGCTTTCGCTTAACGTCGGAACTAAATGACCTACAGACTTGAAAATTTTGGAAGTTAAGTTATTATATCTTACTAGATGACGAAAATTTCAGCGCTCTGGTATTATCCAAAGGTTCTCAAATCGGGGCCTGAAAATGCGGCGAAATGGATCCTGTAAAGGATGTACGGCAGTGTTTGCTTCGCGCTTGACTTGGCGGGGGCACTACCGTGCCCCCAGATTGAACAAAGGCTTCACATTTATAATGTTTTGGCATGGTCTTAAAAGATTATAATGGGATACAATGACGACCCATTTGGTGTTGCGGTTAAGACGTCGACTGCAACACCAAGGGTTCCGGGTTCGATCCCCGGGCAGTACAAATATTTGTGTGCATGAACATGTCTGTTTGTAATGTCTGGGTGTTTTCTATGCATAATAAGTATGTATTTACAAAAAAAATGTATAGGAGTATGTTGATCCGTTGTTTAGTAATCAATAAATAGGCTTCTCGCTTAACTTGGGGTTAGATGGTGCTGTATGAATGTCAGTGGATAATTATTTATTTACGAAACATCCTTAATATCTACTGAGTGTTGTAATAATTGGTTTTCAATATATTTCATGCAATTGTACATTTCAATATAGAACGTGTGGAGCCTATTTCACCATTTCAGCTAAAGGAGCTTCCCGTCTGTCAGATAATTGGATTACAGTGTAATCACTGAACACTATAACCAAAAATAACATGGAACATTGTCACTAGTCAGGAACTACACTATGTTCCCACTGTAGGATTACTACATGTATAGTAGGTAACAGCAGCTACTTAGGCTTATTATTGTTATTTACTGATTTCATGAAAAAAAATAAGTTATACTTCAATTATAACATTTATAACAGCCAATAAACACTTTTTCGATGCTTTTTGTTTTAAAATAATGTTTGTTACTCTAAATAACTGTCTCCGTGGTCTAAAGTTATGCAAAAACGCATATCAATTTTTTTGTTCATATTTTGTTTTGTTAGTTTGATGATGAGGTTAATTTTTTTAAAAGAAAGATATGCCGCGTTTTGGATGTCAAGTTAACCCGTTTTGATCCGGCTGTCAATTTGTTATATAAAAGTACTTCATTGGCCGTTTATCGTATTAGAATTACAGACACTAGTATTTGTCTAATTGTTTATCAATCTGACCTCATCATCAGCTCATTATCTGTCTCTACTGAAGGGAATGAGTTTTCCCGTATAGGGTGTGTAGGCCTTAGTCGTCCACGCCGGCCATGTGTGGATTGGTCAACTTCACACACCACATTAATTTTCTTCGTAGGCATCGGTAGAATTCCTCACGATGTTTTCCTTTACCGAAAGAGTATCTGATAACCTAGGTACATATAATTTCAAAAAGATATTGGTACGCGGCGAGATTTGAATTTGTGTCCTCCAGATCAGAAGGCAACAGTCCACACCTATGAGCCACCAACGCTGATCTGACCTAATTGATAACAAGCACACTTTTAAGAACCCTTAAGACGTATTCAATAGACAATAAAGGAGTCAAACTCCGTTCCACTATAAGAGGAGAATAATCCAGTAGAATGCTTGATATAACAACAAATTCCTCAAAAGCCAGAGCAAGGCTTCTGTATAAAGTTGTTCATATTTTACAATCACACTTCCTACAAACGACCAGTCACGACATCGGTGGCCGGCTCCATGACGCGCAACACTGCTTATTGTTTTACGCTTTGACAGATAGCGGGCGCCATTACGTAACTATCTGATCCAGTCCTATGCTTTAAAACTAATAATTTAAAACTAGAGATGCGCCGAATATTCGGTTGGTATTCGGTATTCGGCGTATTCGGCACTTTTTTTACTACTTGTATTCGGCCGAATTATTCGGTTTTAGTGCCGAATATATTCGGTTTGAGTTTTTATATTTTCCTGGCTACATGACGTGGAATTCCACGTCAATGGATTGAGTATGATTTTCAACTTCAAATGATTTGTCATTCCACTCGTCGAAGCACTGCGCCCTGTTCCACCACGAGAAATGACGCAACTACACAAAGTGCACTTAACTTTCGTTTTGTTATCTCCCATTTCTTCAAAAAAGTCCCAAGCACGTGATCTTTTACGCTCACTCATATGCAAACACGGTAAAGTTAATAATTTTGATTTATTTACAACTTACTCGTGCGATGTTTTAAAGCAGTGATACAGCGGTGTGCGCGGGTGGCGGGCGGCGAGGTACGGCTCGCTCGCAACTAGCTAGCAGCGACAGGCGGCGTGCATGTTTAAACCTTTACGCAGTAATGCAGTGAAATGGTAAACCGAATAATCGGCCGAATATTCGGTTCGTAAAGGTGAACCGAATAGTATTCGGTATTCGGTTATTCGATGAAACCACTATTCGGCGCATCTCTATTAAAACATAGGACTGGGTAAACTAAGATTTTTTATTTTGATTATATAGTTTATTTTAGCACAAGTTTTAAAATATATAAGTACCGCAGATTTTTCAACGGACATATCTAAAGGACTTAACATTGACAAGAATAATCTTAATTGTTCAACTCGCATCTTTATTCAAAATATCTAAATATTTTTAAAAATGTTTATAATGTTTATTTTATGTTATTTTATACTGTGAACAAAATCTGTATAACTTTAAATATAGATAAGCTGCTAAATTCGAAATACTGCGATGAATTAATAGGTGATTCAAAGATGAAAAATATAAGAATTTATGATAAATACAACAAATAATGTACAAAATAATACCTTGTATGATTCAAAATAAATGAATAATTTTTTAATGAAGCAATATTGCAAATGGAAACCGTCCTCAAAATTGTTTTAAGGAAATTGATTTTAAGTCCGGCTATAACAATTTTAATGTATGATCCAGTAAAATAATTGCGACCCAATGTGACATCACAGTGAATCTGACATTACAGCAATTTGTCTTACCATGCTCATTGCGTCCGCGCCGTTACTCTTTAATGCTTGTCTACAGCAGTTTCTCAGGCTATTGTTTATTCATTAGCGACTGCAACCGTTGACAGTCAGATATACTCCCGCCGCTAACTATCTATTTATTAATCTCCTTAGCTGATAAACGAGTACATTTAATTTTTAACCGTTATTTGCGTTGAGATTTTCCTTTGTTTACTTCACTGGCAGATTTGAGAGATTCTTTGAAATGTGTAAAAGTGAGCTGTAAACTTCCATGCTCATTACATTTTACGCAAATAACTCCTGCAAAAAGAAAAACTTTTCAAATTTATATAATGCCAACATAAATTTGATTGCGCTTCAATTTTCAAGTTACATTTTTTATAATACTACGATTCAACGGGAATTGAGTGACGCGTAACAAACCATTAATAACAATCCAAGGTAAACCACCTTCGTGTTTCGCACTCAATCTTCGTACCTGAGTGCAATAATATAATCAGAATCTCATGTCAACATTGTTCTCTTTACACATATCATTCGACAATAAGGTCGCTCTAGTTTTCAAACAAAATTACTTACAACAAACTAAACAGCGTCAATCACTTTGGCTAATGGCGCACGGTGATGTTTATCGTAGGATCCATAAGCGTTATCAGCGAAATACATAAAAATATAATAAGTACGCGTATGGATACAGTTTTAAAA
>PQWD01011687.1:0-14873 GCA_019425675.1 Leucinodes orbonalis | reverse complement strand
TCCATCGGAGCTTTGATGTAAGGAATGTAGGATGATATTGTTTAGGATAAAGCTAAGTAATGATAAATACTATTTTTCAATACCACAATGAACTATATCCAGTCATATTACACTACGAGCACGTGGGATCTAAATGTATTAAAAAGGATTCCTATTTTATTAATGTATATATTATTAGTAACGAGCCAAATTTACATGTTGGGAATTGAAAAAAAAACATATTTTCATACTTGTACAACTGCATGGCTAATAAGATGTTCTTATTAATCCGACGCTCTTACGGTGAAGGAAACTATCGTAAGGAAACCTGCACTCGCCTGCGAAGAGATTCAAAGGTTGAGCGTGAAGTCGTCCCGCCCGCCCTGGGCCCGCGTGGACGACTAAGGCCTAATCACCCTGGACGGGTAGGCTCGTGCCCTCAGTGGGGACGTTTAATGAGCTCGTGACGATGAAATAAAATTTGTATTTTTAAGCGCGTTTACGCGTTAATACGCGTGGTTCTTACTAGTGGTGAGTTAGTAATCATTTTAAATCGTTTTCAACAAGTTCAACAATAAGCTCTCTTTTATTCAACCATTGGAAAATCAAATTGTATGCCTTGAATTTTTACTATCATGCCAAAATTTAGTTTATTTCCAATAAAATATTACTCGTACGCTAAATAATCGGGAAACGATTTCCATTTCTTCGATGCTCGCTTCATAAAAGTGTTAACGAAGCGCATATGCAGTTGGAAGGATTATCTGCAACGAATGGTAGGTTAATCTCCGTCTGGTATTCCGATAGTGGAAAAGGGCTGTGGGAATTGATTCTTGCAATAGCCACTTCAAAATGTAACCTTACCCTATTAACAGTAAAGCATTATTTGCATCGACAACGTTTGCAACTATAATTAAATTTGCCAAATGTTTGTAAGCGCTTTTTTATATTCTGCCAAGACACCTTTGAGATAAAATCTAATCACGTTCCGCTAGAACAATTTGCAAACTTTCTTTTACTTCGTTCGCATAAATTAAACCAGGAGAAATTTGCAAATGCCGCACTCTTAATATTATTATGAAAAAGTTATATAATTATGATATAAATCATTTGCGAATGAAAATGTGTCTTTGAAAAACTTTGCCTGACATGATGATTGTATAAAAATAGTTCATTTATTGTTTTGAGTTTAACTTTGTGTTCAACCGAGACGTTTATATCGGACATGAAAACAATAAAACCCACTGACTTTACAACTGCATCTCGCTTTTTAAAAAGCTTATGTACTTACTTCTGCATTTGAATTTATATCTTAGGAATAAAACATTTTTCACCCAGTTAAGCCTTTGAAGTTCATTGGACGATTAGGTTTACTGGTACGAGTATATAGTCTCTGATCGAGTGTCAGGTGTAGTGGCTCAAGTCTTGCATAAATTTCGCAGAGCCAAATCACATCGTCAACCCGACAGAAGGTAAAATGCCATCCGCAAATGGTCGAAATTCGGAAAGTCGTACAAAGCGTTTTGAAATCACGTATTTTATTCGCATTGTTGTATTAATCGGAAAGTCTGTATTTCCCAGGAATTTGGTTACATTGAAATCACAAGTAAATATGTCTTATCAAGGTTAGCTTTTCCGAATACAGGCCTTATACAAATAATAAGTGTACGAACACTCATAGACTGCAAGGATAAATGCACATCTGAATAGCACGTTCAACATTTTCGTTTTAAAACATTTGTAGAGTTCCCTAACTCAGAAGAAATAAACGGCACAGGGTTTGTGTTTATTCCATGCCTAGTCAGCATATTACAAATACATTTACTATAAGTAATACAATCATATTGTAGGTTGCTTACACAATTAGTGATTTCGCTACACGTCAGCCATCAACGTTTTATTTTAACAGAGTGTACCGAAAACTAGTCTTATATAAATTGGGCGCAGATGTAGTAAGATTTTTCTCCCAACTTGAACTAGTCTGAAACTGTGATTGATGAAGCACCGCACATGAACTTGTATCTAAAACTAAGTTAGGCCTAACTAGTACTAATGATTTCGGTTAGTTAGATGTTATTGTAAATATATATTTTGCAAGTTTTGAAAGTGTTCTCAAACCGCTTTTTTAGAAAATATTAAACTACGATAAAACATTTTTTTTGAGAAGAAATCCATATAGTATTCACTGCAAGTAGAAATGTATGAAATAACTATTATTATTATTTTTATAAAAAGTTTAAAATGAATACCAATAAATAATTAGGGCAAAGTGATCGGACGCTATCTACATCCTGCGGCTAACATATAATTATTTTTAATTATTCCTGTCCATCTTCTGTCCATTGAGTCAATTTAGGGCTAAAGATGAAAGTGGATAAACGCCTTTGTAGGTATGTAAAGAAATCGACGACTAAGTATAAAAAAATTAAAAAGTGATCCAGATGTACTTAATAAACACTATGTAACTTAATAAACTATACGAACAACTGTCTACATGGGAACATAAATATCTCCTATTGCTACAACTAAAGCAGTTATCTTCATGATATCGCTGTGTTCCGGATTAAAGGCAGTAAAATCACCGGACAAGAAATAAAATCCTCTTGTCCACGATAGCTCCTACATTGTGAATCCTGTTTAGGGAATTACAGTGTATTGTTGATGACAAAAGCCATTTATTAGGTGAGCTTTCTGCTTTGTTGCAAGATATGATCGATTTGAGATTGTTTTGTAATAAATCTATTTGGTACTATTATATCGTTTACGTATTAACGTTTAAAAAACGTACTTAAACTAGTATACGTTTTCGTAAGTCAAGAAAAAATACATCATGCTCATGTACTTAAACAATGAAATTAGGACATTTCGTGCCATCCTAGGTAGAGTTTAAGTTAGAATTGAATATTTATTAAAATCTAATGAATGTTACATAGTTTTCGTGTAAATTAATAATATTGAGGAAATAAAATATGCCATTTATCCTCTATTTATGCATGAATCTAATGATTTAGTTGCAAAATACTATTTGTCAATACATCGAACTTTCTTGATCGTAAGCATACAATTTTAAATTGCATTCCATAAAGTTCGAACGAACAGTGCAGCGCAGCGGGATCCAGCCACCGGCAATAGCCCATGTCACCAAAGCAAGTAAAACGACTGGAATGACGGCATCAAAATTTCAACGCGAAATTTTGCTGACGTCGCTGCATACCGGCTATCCCCAGCTGACCCTAGGATGGGGTGACCAATAATTAAAATTGTGTTATCGATTTAACGGAAGTAATTATATCATCAGTATATGCTATCCTCATAAGCATGCTAAGTGGTAGTGTCGACGATAGGTTTGTATACCCACAGAACATAGTTATGGGAATATCAGGCCGGAAAAACGCCAATTCATACGTTAATTCGGTTTGCTTTTGGAACATCTTTTTCATATTGGCAAATGAACATTCAACTTACCTGATAGATAGTGACACCAATAACTTACATTTACAAGACAAAATTGAAGATCTTAGAAATGATTTGCATTTAACTAAGAGTCTTATCTTGAAGGTTATATTTATAGGGGAAACGTACTCAATGGGAACTAGTTCAATTGATTCGTCGTCCGTGGCGGACAGTTTTAAGTGTAGTCACCCTATCAATATCCTCGTCATCCGCACATAACTTAGTGCCTGGACGCCCTACACTGCGAATTAGGACGTGTCTGGCGCGCACGTGACCAACACGCAAAACTGCACACTTAACTCCGTAATCTTGTTTCTTCCAACCATTCCGACTGATTAAACCTGCTGTTGTGCGTTTAGATTAACTCTGAATCTAATGAATTCACAGGATTTTTATTAAATGTTTTTTTTTCTGAAGAACATTTTGCTGTTAAGCGCAGATGGCCTTACAGCTTCACCGGGCAAATGGCGAGTGCAGATGGCCCTAATCCTAAAAAAAGTCGATGCAACGAGCCTAAGAGCGTCCTAGCATTTAGTGCTGCCGAATAAAATAAAGTCAAATAAAATAGAGATCCTACAATCACTAGTGAGTGGTAGTAGCATCTAACCGAACTTGGTAACTGTTTTGGGTGTAAAGCGACCCGGTACGTGTCGGTAACACGAAGAGAGTTACTACTATACTGGTTGAAGAAGGTCGCTAGGATTGCTTTCACCGGTCTGGGCGGAACCTCGGCCTTGTCGTGTTTTCTGAATTATCTAATTGTGAACGCTTTGGGTGCTTTGTTCACCTCTATGGAGATGATGATCAAGTAAGAGTATCCATGGTAAGAAAACGCCCTTATAATGGGCGCAAATTTCTATTTTATATACTATAGGACTTATAGGACAAAGTGCAGACTCTTCAAAATCCAAGTATATACAAATGTACATTCTTTTTATTTATTTATAAGTAACAAAATTTATACGAATTCTTATTTCCACACAATATTGAGTCCCTAAAAACTATCTTTTGTATTTATAGCACTATCGCGTTCAATGATTCAGCAGAAACATTTTCGTATTTATTGCCAGTCATTATATTGACTTGCTGACTTGCCTTCATAAACGCCTATTATTATAACCACCCTGAAGACTTATTAGGTACTGAATTTGCACCTTTACCCACGCTCGTTGGAATACGTAAATAATGGGGGTAATTTGTTATGTCCGGGATGGGAAATACTACCCTATCTTAAGTGCCTTATATTATGATTATTATTTTTGAACCGTGTACACTCCTCTACATCGTTGTTATTATAGATCTAGTGCGTTTGGCGTTAGTCTAGTCTAGTATAGATCGCTGCGTGATCCAAGGGTAAGAGGGTTCGAGGAGGACCACGTTGTGCAAAATTTACCAATTAAAATCAAAACGTTTCGTACTTTAACCTAATTTGGCATATTCCACCATCCGCAATAAAATACCAAACATTATTTTTATAATAGGGCACCTTATATTTTATGTCGTTTCATTGATCACTTTTGTTTATTTTCAATATTATATTTTTAAATACACTAAAACTAATAAATATTAGATCAATTGATGATAGTAAGCAATGACGTCACATATCAATAATCTCATACAAAATATATGGAAACGTTCTTTTTGACAGTTATAAAAGTGCGTCAACGATTAGCGGTGTCAATTTCCCAATTTCAAGTTACAATCTGAGTTGAAATATGTCTTAAAAATGAATTGATATTTCAGAATAGTACTTACTTTTGTTTGTTTCTTTAAACAATATTTAAAATGTATTATTTTTTTATTATAATAATTGAATTTTCAATAAGGAAACATTCAATCTATTTGTTGAAATTTATGGGTTGATTAATTATAGATAGGCCACCTTGTAATAGTTATACTTATTCATACAATGCACTTTAGACCAATAAGGCGTTATGTAGTTCACACATATATACGAGGACGAACGTTCGAGAATCGGTATAATCGAGTGAATCCAAGTCTGATTAGTTAATCATTAGGCACTGGAGAATTATGTTCTTCATACCTCACCTGGTGTTGGTTACGACTTGATAATTATTTTATTCATTAGAACGAGTTAAATGTTCTTGTTCAACGCCTGGATTACTATATATACCATAGTATACATATAAGTCCAAAATCAGAGTAATCTATCATCATCATCATGAGCTCATTTACGTCCACACCGAGGGCCACGAGCCTACCGTAAAGGGTGTAGGCCTTAGTCATCCATGTGGGCCCAGTGCGGATTGGCTAACTTCCTTTGAATCTCTTACAGGCGTGCGCCGGTTTTCACGATGTATCGTACCGATTTTCAAGTACCGTAAGAGCGTCGGACTAATAAACATATAATTACCTCAATTCGAAAAGACATTGGTACGTGGCGGAATTTGAACCTGCACCCTCCAGATCGGGAGGCAACAGTCCACACCAATTAACCACCGATGCTCATTATGACCCAATCAGTTGTTTGTTGACACACACGGATTTGTTCGCTTGCCCGAACAAAGCCCTCATTATTGCTGCGTAACAGAAAGCCCATCTTCTTCTTCTTTGTCGTACGGACAGTCTCCGCAAGTTAACGACTAAGTGCCTATTAGTCATTAAAGGGTGTGAGGCCAGGTTACTACAGCCCAGCTCTGACATGAAATCTCCTAGAGCTTAGACCTTAGTGAAGGGAAGGCAAAGGGTCCTCGACAAAAGGTGCCTCGTCCAGTATTCGGCCACTTCACTGAAGTCCAGCAGGATATGGGCCGTCGTGTCCTCAACCCTCATGCATTATCTGCACGTGGGGCTATCTGTTACACCAATAGTGAAAAGATGCTTATTGAAACTGCAGTGTCCCATCATTGTGCCAATTATCAGCCTTAACGTTTCATGCCTAACAGTAAGCCTATTTTAGATACTGAACTACGTTAGAGGTTACGACTGAGAACCATAGGTATTTTGGGCAAAGTGGGGCGTGCAATGACTATGTCGGTATAGAACTTCGCTCTGTTTCTATACTGAATTTAATTTGGACTCAATTTATGTAGATAATTGAGTCTGTTATTAAGTTTTGCTTAAAAAACAAACTCGATATATTTATCATCATACATGTATGGTGTTACCTGAGAAAGATTAGCATTGCCAAACTATCTTACATATAATTTAATTAATCATACATTAAAGGTAATAAAGTGGTATAAGAGTGGGATACCAGTATTACCAACTCGTCCCGTAATGTTTATTGAACACGATAAATTAAATTGCCTGCTCATTCTGTTCAAACATTCGGACTGCCACACGAAGAATTTAATTAAATAAAAATATTTTTTACAAAACTTCGTAAGCTTGTATGTACTAATTCGATCAAATTATTACTATGAAGGACGAACGGATATTGATATTAAAAAAAGACCAGGAAAACGTTTAATTATTGCGACATAGTCCGGAGGTTAAGCGGTCTAATCTTACGAAAAACATACCACGAAATACAATTTGTTTTTTGGTTAGCAAGGATAATAAACATTAATCATAAGAAAGCTAAATCCAAGTGACGAATCCAACACTAATCTCCTTTGCATGGGGCAATAGCCGAAACACGGATGGACTCGAGATTATATTTTTCGGTTACCCATCCTTTTTTTCGGAATGACTGCATCCGGTAAACGACCATTGCAATTTATTGGTATCCAGTTGCTTGCTTGATCGTCACTCGAAAGCCTGAGTCGCTATGCCATCGAGCGCTTTCTAAATGACTTTTATTTCAAAATGTAAATGATGTGAAAAATGTTCTTAGGTACCTATATAAACGCATTTGCAGCCCATCCGGGTCAACGTTGAACGTGAGCGGAAGTGATCACTTAACTTCAAACAGCCCACTACCTTGTTAGTAAAATGTTATCAAACGCTCTTGTATATGTATATAATATGGTAGACTCCCCAATAATGCGGACTCTATGGTTTACTTCATTTTTTCTGGTTCTCACCGTAATGGAGTGAAACGCTCTACCTGTGTCTTGTTTCGGGATACTCACAACCTATATATGCATTTTCTGGAAAAACATATACCACTAAATCGATTAACTTTCTTTTGTAAAAGAAAATGCATTCATACAAATACGAATTGGTTGTGCAGGAAGTTCTTTAACGTAAAAGTCTATATTCCATCAAAATATAGCCCCGACCGACGACTTGCGAAAGGTCGCTGGTGGAGGCTGGATGAGGACCGGGATATCTGGCGCAAAATGGGGGAGACCTATGTTTAGCAGTGGACTGCGATAGGTTAAATAGGACAGAACTACAGAAACAAAACAAAACATTCCAAATCTCCTCACGGTAAACATGCTCTATAGATTAGTTAACTGTTAAGCTTGTGCCTTTAGAGAACTGTGATTTGGGGTCTTCACTAATTTACAAACCACCAATGAATATTTAATAGTACTGTGACACCCTTACATCTCACGCATCAACATTACAAGCACCTACAAGGAGTATCTGATAGACAGAGAACTCCAATGAAATTAGATTAGGCGGCTTCGTGGAAGCGTTTATCGACATTAATTATTATAACTTGATAGAATAGAATTAGGCGTTGAACACGTTAAGGCACCAAATGGCGTGAGGACTAGCGGTCAAGTTTTATTGTCCTTGTCATACATTTCAATCCTGTCTCATTAAAAATTTTGGTTCAGTTTTTTGGCCAAGTTCTGAACCAACCGTATTATAACCGTGTTTCTAGATGACTTGAGGAGCTTTTATACGAAGGCACTGAGTTGCTAAAATGTTGGTTATAGTTTACTGTTAACTGTTTTTTTCACATTCTTTAAGTATGCATCAACAGAGGTTTCAAACGGAAGGCATGTATAAATTTGCTCAAAATTTTCTTTTCAGAAAAGATTAAAATTATTGTACTAACAAAGGTATTTGTAAGCTTTATTTGTTATTATTTTTAATTAATATTTTTTTTGTATCTCACTTTTTATCGTGTATGTATTATATATTGCATTTAATTTTTTTTCTTTGTATTTTTTTATATTACTGATTATTATATTGGAGTATGTATATATGTGTGTATTATTATATCTCGCCGCACCATTTTATTCTCTTTCCGTATGCCCAAAGGTTAACTGGTAGAGAATGCCACTTGGCATTAAGTTCGCCTTTGTACATTTTATGTCGTGTGCATTAAAGTTTAAAATAAATGAAAAAATACATGGAAAATCATTAATTATTCATTGACGACCCTTTTGGTGTAATGGTTGAGACCGTTGAGACGTCGGCTGTTACTCCAAGGGTTTCGGGTTCGATCTCCGGGTAGACTAACATTTATGTGCGTGAAGATATCTATTTGATCTGGGTGTTTCTATGTATAGTATGGATGTCTTTACAAAAAAGTATATAAGTACGTTTATCCGTTGTTTAGTATCGATATTTCAGGCAATGCTTAGTTTGGGGCTAGATGACGCTGTGTGAGTATCAGTGGATATTTATTTATATTAATAACACACATACGCGCAAACACACACTCAGAAAAAATATGTTGTATAGCACAGCACGCTTCAAGAGTACCTACTGCCGGTACCGTTAGCTAGAAAATAAAGAGCATTTTAAATACAATTTCAGAGCCACTAAAAGAGAAACATTACAGCCTACTGTGTATCCAGGGGAACAAAGATAATAACAAAACCGTTTATTCGACTTAATTGCTGTTATTTTATCGTTAACTTGTCATTTTGAACTTTGAACACTTAATGATATACAGCTTATAAAATATAGACATACTAGTCTGGGTATCCGAAAAAAGGACATCTTTCAAAAATAAATGTAATTCTATAAATTGTAGATAAACACGCAACCATAGGACATGTTTAAAAAAAATATCGAATTTTTAAATAAGCCATGTAATCTTTCAATGATTATAATTATTTCAGTACACTTTGGATCTTTCAAAACATGGGTGACCTGATTATTGACTGACAAATCAAAATACTACCATAAGCCCAAGGCATGTTAACGTACCGGCGCCGGTCTCCTGTTATTATTGGGATAGTTTACGATTATGAATAATAAATTATATGAATAAATTATAGTTACGGCTTGATCTCCCCAAAGCGTCGGAATCAGGTGGTAGACTGATTCGACAGGTAGTACAATTTGAAATTACAGAAAAACGTGTCGCTTCATCATAACAAGGTGGCACAAGATTCTGGTAAACTAAAGGCTCAACTGTCTCCTTCAACTATCCTAACTAGCAGAGAAGTTGCCATTGGAAGCTAATTTAAAGACATTCAAGTCTACTTTAAAAGCCCTTATTTAGCCAAGGAAAACTTTTACCGTCCATCAAGACATTATGAGTAAGCTTTGCCTAGTTACCTTTCTGAAAAAATAATAAAGGTCGTGTTTACTTTCCAGCCGACCGGAGCTGTGTAACGGAATCAGAATTCATCATTCTCCGAATCCGGCAGATATAAACGCTCCTTTCTACGGAATATGCCGTCTACGGTTTTCCACGTAGGCTACGCGGGGGAGGAGGGAGGGGTCGGAGGGACGCAGCCTCCCATCCCGGCAACGATTACTGATTAGTACGGTGGCGTGTGCGGTGGGGCCGCTCGCTTCGTGCTCCCGAAATGCGCCGCGGTATCGTCTGCGCTCTGTTAAGCCCAATGGGGTATACCTGTGTGAAAACGTACGGTATTGTGCTGTGCCTGCCCACCCGTGGACTCGGCGGTGAGGCTAGTTCGCGCGAACAGCTGATCCGGCCGCGTGCCGGCACGCCTCATGGGTTTTACGCACTTACTACGTTCGTGTGGTGTTTATACCGATGTATGTGAATGACGATTTTTGTTACTGTGGATGTGATAACACATTTTCCCGTTCGCCTGGTCAAGGTAAGATGTTGAAGACATGAAGTTTGAATACCTTTTGTGTGGCTGGCACTATGGTGTTGTACGTTAAAACCAAACAAAACACGTGCCCATTCATACTAGAAAGAAAACAATGATATACAGTATGATAAAACAAGGTTTTTTATACCAATTGTCCCACCAGACTTTTCCAAACCCCTTTTAATGTCGTTTATTTGATTCACCAATAACAATTATTCTCATATATACTTCTTTTCTAAAATGGTAATCCTGTTTTTTAATTTTGATTTTGAATAGGGATACGTACGCTCTTTGGAAAACGAGGCTATTCTTGGAACCACCTTTCTCTGCAGATATATTTATTTAAAAAATACCAAGATTCTTAATAAAATTCGTTTAACAAATATGTACTTTGTTTCTCAGGCATAAGCCTTAAAAAAAAGTTAGGTCTGAATTGTGAGTTTGTTTCATATTCACATGAGTAGGTATTATATTGAGCTTGATTTGTTTCAACCTTTTAGAAAATTAAATATAGCCCTGGCTCCCAACGTAGTAAAATACCGTGTGACATGATTCCTAAATAAAAAAGTTAAACAATTCTATGAAAAATTGAAATATTTAATATAGTCAATACAACAACATACTACCTAATATATGTATTTTTACGTAACAAATATTTACAGTCTATGAAACATTTGTTAGTCATAAAAATGTAAAATACTTTTTTCACTTAATTTGTATGAGAAATTAAATACTTTAGGTGAACTTATTACTGCCTTAGAGTCATAAAACAACAAAAGGTATTCGTTTTATAAATCCTGTAATGCAATTAACAAAGAGAAATACGTAAATTTTCGGAGTTTCTATTTATATCACGTCCTTTCATTCATTAAAGTGAACGCGATATTAACCCTTGATACAATTTTCATCCAAGGTATGAACGGCTACTTGCGGTTTCATTTGTATATTTATTGTTTATGCTGTTTTGCAGGAAAACCTATTAATTTAATTTAAAAGGGATTGTACAATTGAAGTGTCTTTAATTTATTAAAACTTTTATAATCTAACAATACACTGGATTTTTTTTTATATTAAATATCATACTATGTTTTGTATTATTGAACATCAAAACTACTAAATAGATATTTGTTCGTACAAATACACTACGGAGAACTTCGGCCGTTGAAAATCTCATATATATTTTACTCGTAATAACAATATTAAATAAATAAATATTCACTGACATTCACACAGCGCCATCTAGCCCCAAGTTAAGCGTGAAGCCTGTATTATGGGTACTAAACAACGGATAAACATACTTATATTTTTTTTTTTGTAAATACATACATATTATACATAGAAAACACCCAGACCATTACAAACAGACATGTTCATGCACACAAATGTTTGTACTGCCCGGGGATCGAACCCGGAACCCTTGGTGTTGCAGTCGACCTCTCAACCGCGACACCAAATGGGTCGTCAAAATATTTCGGTGGAAATACAGAAATAATTTAATCTTATTCCAACCTCTTATTATAATAATGCCAGAAGATATTAAAAGGTACCTACCAAAAATAATTTGAATTATTTAGTTATCTGATATTTAAATCTAAATGATGTTAGCATGTTAGCTATGGATTGTAAACAGTCACGTATTGCTCATTCAATATTGTATATGAAAAAATACATGCAATATTTTCTATAAAATATACGAATGGAATACCTAACAAGGAGGTTCATTAAATCCGTAGACCCGTTTAATCTGCCCATTTCCATAATGGACTTTTAAAAACACTGTTTCAGTTAGGCTTAGGTTGGGAAAATGTAAACGTTCTTTTCCGTCGGCTAATTACTGTCGCCTTCTTTCATTTATCAATTTAATAGCCTGTCATTACATAATTTGCTAAATTAGTAACATCGAAAGCGTGATTTTTAAGAAAAACAGCGCTAAAAACCTAATGAAATTTTTCTTCTTATCATATCATCATCAGCTCATTATGCGTCCCCACCAGGGGTCACGAGCTTACCCGTATAGGATGTATTGGCATTTGTCGTCCAAGCGGGCTGGTGCGGATTTGCCGACTTGACGCAGAACCTTTGAATTTCTTTGTAGGCGTGCGTAGGTTTCCTCACGATGTTTTCCTTCACCGTAGAGCGTCGGATAAACGTACATATAATTTTCAAAAATTCAAAAACACATTGGTAGGGATTTGAACCTGCACCCTCCAGGTCGGAACACAACAGTCCACATCAAAGAGCCACTGACTCTCTTATCATATAAATCACGTGAATAATTTCATATTAATCAAGGTGTCAAATTGTAAAACATACATATTGAATGTGGCACTTCAGATAACTTTCGAAATTTTGAGAAACATTAATCTCTTGCTGGCTACGATAGATTATCGTGCAGAATCATGGAATTATCTATCTTTGAAAGTAAAGGTGATTAAATAAGCTATCCCAATGCGGAATTGGCAAAAATATAGTTTCAAAACCAACTTCTGCAGGACTTCAGCCAATTTTTTAAATAAGTTTACCGTGGAGATAGTATAACAATTGGATGTTTTAGTAATGAATGCCTATTAAATGGAACTAGAAGCATTGATATGGAATAAGACCCAAACCTTACGTGGGTGCTTTAACCTCTTCCTTAAAACAATTGATTACTATATATCTTTGTTCCCATTTGAAGGTGCCTCACCTTTAATGCTTTAGGCAGAGAATTTGCTGAAATCTGGAACTTCACCTATTTACGTCACGAGGTAACAACTCAGTAATCCTTTTGATTGCTGTCGTATCATTTATAGGTGCCGCGCAATAGCAAACATTAACCTGAATCTCGGAATTGCTAGTATTGTTTTCTTTAGATTTTAAGATATGCACCATAAAAGAGCGTCGGTGGCGCAATGGTGTGGACTGTCGCCCTCCTACCGGGAGGGCTGAGGTTCAAATCCCGCCGCGTACCAAAGTATTTTCGAATTTTCGAAAAATATATGTACGTTATCTGACGCTCTTACGGTGAAGGAAAACATCGTGAGGAAACCTGCGCACGCCTGCGAAGAGATTCTAAGGTTGTGCGTGAAGTCGTCTAATCCGCACTGGACCCGCGTGGACGACTAGGCTCGTGCCCCTCGGTGGGGACGCTTAATGAGCTGATGATGATGATGATGACCATAAAATTGTTTTGCAGTATTAACACATTGTTTAAAAGGATTCACTGTGGTTACAAGAAGACCTGGAATCACCAACACGTTGAGAATGAACGTAGTGTATTTTGTGTAAGTTATATAAACACATGCTCGTATAAAGATTCCTTGAGGGACAGACCCATGTTACAATAACACATTGATAGAACAAACAAACAATGTAAAAGCCGGTAGAATCACCAGTAGCGACCTCTTGCACACCAAGAACAAAGCATTCAGCCTATTTATAATACGATCTGAATTTGATTAACCGAAACAACCACAGCGCGCTAGCTTAATACCAATTGTTACGTGTCTAATGTTACTATATTTGCTCGATCTACAACTCATATAGAGGGTGTGAGGAACCATATATGTATATCTGCATAATATCAAAGCCTCTCAGTTCTTTGCCAGAAGCGTAATGTAATTGAACTACCCACACGGGGGTGCGAAGTGATCAGATGTAGAATACCAAATTGATATCCAAATATGTCAAGGATCTTCGAATGAAGTAAGCGAAATGCGTAACTTAAACGTCGGGTTTCATGTATCAGAGTACATGTACTAACATCCGTGAATGTAGTTTGTAAAACGGGGATCGGCTTATTTTAGTTGTAGTAATTACATTTTGCGCCGAATGGTAACATTGTGTTGTTCCATTCTTTGTTAGTCACAATGTCAACAGTTTTCTTTGTTAGACTTCATTTGATCTTCATCATTAAACTATACCATCTGGCTAGAACAACTGATGTTTTTTGTAGCGGTGTTTTTGGAATCTACTTTCTCTTTCTCTGCTCGCTTGTTGTTAATGACTGAATGTTGACATATTATAATTCAGCATTGGGGAATTAAAAATTTATAATATAAAACAAAAGAATACTCACAATTCTGTTTTTTAATATTAATTGTCTTCTTGCATCTAATCATACTTACTTTATTTTTTTTTATTTACGTAAACTAGTGTTAAAAATATTTTTAAAATAATTGCTCTCACATATAATATAACCAAATATTATAGCATTAGGTAAAGCGTTACCTGACATTAACTTAAGTTCTGACTATATCAAGTATGAAACAGTGTTAGTTTAATTTTCCACTCTGATTGTTATTTCCACAACCCCGTCAACCTTTTATTATGTAGTTGGTATCTGAAGTGTAATATAAATGTTCTTTTTCACTATTCAGGAAAGTCAGTGTCTGCTTTACTCTTTCTTCACATCTTCTCTTACTATGTTGAACTAAGAAGTATAATTTTAATAATAAAGACCAATAACTGATAGACATTATCTCCTATTCAAAACCGCAACTTGCGCGCCCGTCACCGAGATACAGATGTTAAGATCTCGCATACCGGTAATTGAATAGCATATTGATGAAACAA
>PQWD01011685.1:0-12062 GCA_019425675.1 Leucinodes orbonalis | reverse complement strand
AAACTGTAACAAAGGTTGAGTAGACCCATACTGCATATCATACCCATAGGCAATGATGTAAAAAGTATAGATTCGTGATATGCTCACAAAACAATCGAAAAAATTGTTCCGAATGGAGAGACAGCGCACATATACATATTTAGAATGATTTACCTAAACAAAGAGCTTACAACTGTATTCTCTTTAACGGTTTGTTTTTGAGGCACGAATGGCGTATCTTCTTTTATATATACAGAATATGATTGACTATAGGTTTCAAGTTCAATGTCCTTGCAGAACTAACATTTCTGTCATGTCTGTTTGTTTCGGTCCCGGTGTTATATTAGTTTAATTTTTAGTATCGTGTTTAGTTTCCTTTAACCTTCTATGTTCTTTTTTTATACCGCACCTATTATTATTTTTTGCATGGCCATGTGGTAAACTGGAAGAGAAGGCATTAAGTTAGCCCTTACACTTTTTTATGTTAAGGTACATAAAGTTTATTTATAAATATATGTATATTATACATGTATTTAATTTGTTTTCAGGGCTCCGTAACCAAAAACGGAACCATTGGGGATTTGTCATGTCTGTCTGTCCGTCCGTATGTCACACCCTTTTTTATCCGTACCTATTATCACTACACTGCTCAAACTTTGTAAATATATGTATTCTGCGAACCGCTATAAGGTTTTGACAAGCTACTTGAAGAAAATATATATTCGAGTTTCCCATACATTAAATTGAAATGACGTCTTATATATATCGTGTATGATATTTAACTAAAGTACAATATATCGTGTGAATATTTAAGTTATTAATTATTACCTGTAATACAGCTCAATATGACATCTTCAATGACAACATATTATTAATGTGTTGACCTCGACTCCGTATATTCAACATCTCCAAGGTATACCATTATTCATTACGAAGATCCGTGTTATATCCGATCCCCGAGCCTGACCGTTCGAAACCCGATATCGAGATTGACATCACGACATGTCCTTTTGTATCAAGACTAATGGGGCGTATCAATAACGCGCGGGGAATTCGGGATATTCGTGTTATAAACACGCGAACCGATAAGGGCTAATAATTTATCCAACATGTATACATGACAAAGCATAGCAGGTACTACGACCTAAATATTATAATAAAGAAGAAATGTTTGTTTGGTTCTTGACAATGAATTCTTGATATTTTCTTAAATGATTTGAAACCTCTTTTAACATTAGAAAGCAACATTATTTTTTAATGTCAAATTTATTCTTTTCACCATAAGAAGCAACACATTATTTTGTAACAAAAGTCATTTATATACAAATAATATGTTTTTATGGTAGTCTGATTTGCTTTTATATCTACGAAAGCCGCCTTAACGATGAGGGATTTATGAATAAGAGTAATTAAAGGTTGACTTGTTATTATTATCCACCAACTGTACCCCGTGACGGTTCAAGATATTATCTCGCAGCAAAACGTAGCCTTTATGTCAATCCATTGGCTACATCCATACCAAATTTTATCGAAATCGATTCAACTGTTTTGACATTTAAAAAACAAGCATAGACACTTACAAACTTTCACCTTAATAGAGAATCAATTGTCTTTGTTAAATATATCCGACTATAAATTCGATAATTTTGTATTGAGCAGTCCGTAAGTCACCCACCACGTGTGTGCAGACTGCACGTGACTTGCATACGTAATGTTATGCCAATTCAAACATGTCCCACTACGTGTAAACATCTTTACATATAAATAAAATAGTAGTTTCTGATTGTAATACTCAAATAAACGTTCTATAAAACAATGATACGAATTTATATGCGACCATTTTTAATTTTTGTTTGTCTGTTAATTCCGGGTAATCACGGAATTGACTGGACTTATTTTGACGGGACTTTTATTGGCAAGTAGCTGATATATTAAGGGGAAACTTAGGCTACTTTTATATTAGCAGAATTCTTTTATCTTTGTAAAATAATGTTGCAATATCCAAGTACTGTCCAGTAATGAGTGCTGCTCACGCGACTACTTAACAAAGCGATTATGATAAAATTTGGTACGTTTTCTGCGGGAGAATATTTTATACCGCAAGTAACACCGCGGCGCACAACTAGTACACACATATAGCTGGTGGATCGGAAGTACAAACAAAACTCGAGCGGACCGACTCATCAATTAATACGAAAGCTTGCGCTCACCTAGTGCAAAACTAGATACGAACTTTGGTTACTTTGTTTGAAAACGTGACCTTTCAAAGTTGACACACACATTTACTTAGACTTACCTTAAAGTTAGTAGGTCTTGAGGTGTCTATTTTATACAAAATGGCCAATGTGAAAATCAAAATCCATGTATTCAAACTAGGATTACAAAGTCAAAGTCAAAGTCAGAAACATTTATTTCAAATTAGGCTTACAAAAAGCACTTATGAACGTCAAAAAATATACAAAAATATAATAAAAAACTATTAAAATACTAAACTAAAAATATGAGTTTTGATCCTTTGAAAAAAAAGCGCTTCAGTGGTTTGGCCTGTTGAGAAAGAAGCACTCAAGAAAACTCAACAGTGTAGCCTTTTTTAAAAAACATTTTCATTTTCCTTAATGTAACAATATATCATAAACACTGAAATAGCTGAGCAGTTTAAGACCACGGATTTTTATCACATAAATATTCGTCAATAGTGTAGTACCCTTTTTTAGAAAGGTGGTATTTTATTCTAGCTTAAAACATGTGTAAAGGTAACTCGACAATATTTTGCGGTACCTTATTGAAAAACTTTATACATCTTCCTATAAAGCACTTATCATAATAATCATTATGTGTGCATGAACATGTCAGTCTGGGAGCTAGTATTGGAATGTTTGCGGACGCAGGAAACGAGTGAAACACAGGACGGCTGCCAACGCAATGTCCTTTATTCATAAAACAAGTTAAACAAGGTGCGAGGGCGTTGCCACGCAATCCTTGTCTATAGATTACACTTATAATAGGTATTACCTACTTAACAGTATAATATGTATTTATTTACAAAAAAGTAAATAAATATGTATATCCGTTGTGTAGTACTCGAATCCATAGCTAGATGGCGCTGTGTGAATATCAGTGGGTATTAACTAAATAAACAAATAAGAATATCTGTTAAATAAATAAATTTGAGAGCGTCGGTGGCTCAGTGGTGTGGACTGTCGCCTTCCTACCGGGAGGGCTGAGGTTCAAATCCCGACACGTACCAATGTATTTTCAAATTTTCGAAAAATATATGTACGTTATCCGACGCTCTTACGGTGAAGGAAAACATCGTGAGGAAACCTTCATGCACGCCTGCGAAGAGATTCGAAGGTTGTGTGTGAAGTCGTCCAATCCGCACTGGGCCTGCGTGGACGACTCAGGCCTAATCACCCTATACGGGTAGACTCGTGCCCCTCGGTGGGGACGTTTAATGAGCTGATGATGAAATAAATTTATGTTTGCGCAGTTACATTTGTTACTTTAAAAGTTTCCCAACTCCGCCATTGTATCCCCATACCGGAGATCCTGCGACGCGCACAAATTGACGTGCTATAGTTTATTCAGGCAAAGTTGTACTGTGTATAATGTAATTATACCCCCACGCCCTCATTGGGGACACGAATGGAGTGACAGCACGTCACTGCTGTCATGGCGGCGCAAACTTCACGGGAAACGTATGGAATGTTTACCATCAAGTTAGAGCAACACAGATAATTTCCCTTTAAAAGTAAAAAATAATAAAAGAAACTTAATGTTAAAGTACCTAAGAATCTATTAATAATTCTAAAAAAACGTCGCGTTGGGGGACCGCTCCTAATCATTTCTTTCTTATCTACGATATTTTTCATATCAAGTTCAGTCCCCCAACGCGACGTTTTTTTAGAATTATTAATAGATTCTTAGGTACTTTAACATTAAGTTTCTTTTATTATTTTTTTACTTTTTAAAGGGAAATTACTTAAGTTCTTGTGTCGGGGTTTTTAAATTTTTAATTTAATTTTTATTTCATACTTTTTATAGGTAGGTTAGGTTAAGTTAGATTTTAGTATATAGACAGACACGTCAAACTTATAACACCCCTCTTTAAGCGTCGGGGGTTGAAAAATAGAATTTTACCTGAGAAGAAAACTTAAGATAATACAGATATGCTATGGTATAGTCATGTTATGCGAGTACCTGTCATGAATCTAGAATTTTTTTATATTATCTGTAATTTACATATTGTTACAGTGATGTTGGTATTTCAAATCAAATTCACTAAATATGCTTCAGAGCGTCGGTGGCTCAATGGTATGGACTGTCGCCCTCCTACTTGCCTGAGGTTCAAATCCCGCCACGTACCAATGTGTTTTGAATCGTTATCCTACGGTGAAGGAAAATATCGTGAGGAATCCTGCGCATGCCTGCGAAGTAATTCAAAGGTTGTGCGTGAAGTCGTCCAATCCGCACTGGGCCTGACGACTAAGGCCTATACACCCTACACGGGCAGGCTCGTGTCCCTCGGTGGGATCGTTTAATGAGCTGAAGATGATGAAAACTGCTTTCATTACCACATAGAAAGAGCCAATTAAGGCTCTTACGGTAGCGTGAAGGTAGGGATGGGGAGAATTTTACTCTAGTCGACTGTCACCAAACGGCTTGCCTTCACAGAACAGCGTTGCAATATCGTAAGTACGTAAATTCACGGGTCCTACTCGTACATCTGCCGCAACATGATGACAAACTAATTGAATGTCCGATAAGCAGTCGCATGAGTCACACACGATAAAAACAATCGATGCCAGCTACCCGATATTCGACGATCGTTATTATGGATTTCGAATGAAATATAATTTCGAATTTTCAAAATTATATGTACGTTTAACCAACTCTCTACGGTGATGGCAAACATCGTGAGGAAACCTGCACGCACCTACGAAGAGGTTCTAAGGTTATGCGCGAAGTCGGCCAATCCGCACTGCGCCCGCGTGGACGACTAGGGCCTTTAAGGATAGACTCGAGCCCCTCGGTGGGGATGTACAATAGCTGCTGTGATGATAATATGGATTTAGCGAATCGAACTGGCGAGTTTTGGAGACGGCGACGTCTTGATAAGAGTAGCGACTTGCATCTTTGAGCCTGATGGATGGACGACTTAAAAAAGTACGCTGGTGGTGGTTAAATTATGAAAGCGGAGGATCGGAATATCTTATCTCTCTATCTAAAATCTCTATCTAAAATATGAAGATTACATAATTATCCTTAGCAGGACTGCGATTCAACCTAGGAGGAAGAGAAATCAGGATTGTCCACCGCTGGACCTATGTCCTTGTAGCTTCTCAAAATAACACAAAAAATCTATTTAATTGCCTTACTTTTTACTCAAATTGTATGGTAAATTTCACCTGAATTTTAAAAGAAACCGTGTAGATTTGACTTACGTGGTACCTAAGTAATTCAGAGAACTTTCTTGCCACACCAGTAGAACTGTAATTCATATTAAATGACAACCAGTAAAATTATTACAAATTAGCAACTATACTGTGATAAATCTTAGTTGTTAGCAGGAAAGTATGAAATAACTGGAGAACAAATGAAACACAACAAGACGTTATTGAGTTGTGGTCGGATAAACGTTGGATGAGCAGCCGTCTGGTGCGAACTAATGAAACGGATCGTTCGTTTGCATATCTAGCGACCGGCTCACGAGTACATCGCAAACAGAGAGAGCCTTAACAAGCGGTTGGAAGTTAGTTACAGACATTGGTAAGCAAACTCAACTCACTTTGTTCAATGAAATAATTTTATCAATATTGGTTACGAAATTGACGTATTTAAAATGTCATTAATATGGCGGCTAATATGTGACGTCAGTCCACAGACAATCCATAGAGTATGACATGCGAATTGTCAAATAGCAAAGAGTGTAGTATGTTCTAGATAATTCGCGAACTATGTAGAATGACGTCGACGCTTCGAGCTCAGCGGCCGGACAGGTATATAAGGCGGGCCGACGGGTGCGCCGGGAGTCTTGTGTTCTACTCAAGAGCGAACGAAGAGCGAAATACTGCGACTACAAGGAAGAAGCGAGTGATACAGCGATATCTAAGGGATCGTCGAGTGTGATATAACAGTGTGAAGAGTTAACGTGTGATTATTACGTGTGTGTGCGGAAAGTGTTGTGTTATAGTGTGCAGTGTTAATTACGGATTTTAGTGCGTGCGTTAATTGATTAATTAGTACGAGTGTAAGTGTAATTAGTGTTGTGTGTGATTAATATTGGTTAATTAATAAAGTGTGTTACCGTGTTATTCTTCGTGTTTGGCAATAATTTATCCGGAACCCCCAGCTCGTAACATTTGGTGTCAGAAGTGGGATAAATTATGCCTGTGCTACCGAAGGAAGATACGGACGTTGTTCGTACTAGAAGCCAGCGACAAGCCGCTATGGACAGGAGCCGGTTTGAAGAGTCGCCATCATCGGGCAGCCCAGCGACTGCAACAGAAGGTGTGCCGGGACCATCTACGGCCTCTGCAGCGTCCACTTTCGATATGGCTGCATTGATGGCGTTGCTACAGGAACAAGCTCGCCGTCAGGAGGAACAGGCTCGCCGCAGGAGGAACAGCTCGCCAGACAAGCGCTCGCCGATAGGAGGCAGCTCGCCGGCAGGAGGAACAGGTCGCCGGCAGGAGGAACAGGCACGTCGACAAGAGGAACAAATGCTCCTTATCAAGGATATCCATAGCAAGTTTGGGAAGGATCTTCAAGAAGTTAAGGAGCAAGTCGGCCATCATGAGAAACAGATTACGGAAGCTTTCAGCGAGATTGCCGACATCAAGAAAGAAGTGAAGGAGCTAAAGATCACCAACGGTAGCCGCAATCCGTTGGTTGCGCGCCTTCAACAAAAGGCGTTAAAGTGCCGCCATTCGATGGGACAACGTCTTGGTCGGCGTACAATCTACAGTTCGAGGTGGTTAAGGAAACAAACTCGTGGTCGGAATCCCAAGCTTTGACGGCGCTAACACTGGGCCTACGGGGCGAAGCGTTGTCGGTGCTTGAAACTCTTGGCAAAGATGTGACATATGGGCAGTTGGTGCAAGCACTGGAATCCAGGTTTGGTGATGCTCATTTGGAACATGTGTTTCGCGCGCAGCTTAAAGAACGGGTCCAGCGCGTTGGTGAGAATTTACAACAGTGGGGATTGGAAATCGAGAAGCTTGTTCGTAAAGCATATCGAACAGAGCCCATACTATCCCAGAAGATGTTGGTGCAGGCCTTTGTGGATGGCATCCGGGATTTGGAGGTGAGGGCAGCTGTGCGACTTGGACATCATGCTACGCTAAAGGACGCTTTGGCCCATGCGTTGGAAGTGGAAGCCGTACGAATCAAAGAACCCACCGCATCAGGGAAGTTGTTGAAACGGCTGAGTGTGAACCTTTGCGGAGATTTATCCCTAGATGTTATTCATGTGGGCTCAAAGGCCATCTCCGCTTGAACTGCCGCAAACAAATTAGCGCTAGGCGGACTGAGGATCATGAAGAAAGGGCGGCAAATACAACTGCCCAACATCAACAGGGAAACGAATAAGTGCCAGGACCGTGGGGCGGGTGCTGGCTGGTGTTCGTCGAGCCCCGAAGATTTCGATTCGCCAAGCTCAAGACGGGAACAGCCTGATAATAAGAGGTGAAATCAACGGGATATCGTGCAGGCTAACGTTGGATACTGGTGCTTCACGTACGGTCGTCAGTTCTCAATTAGCAAATCGTCTTCTTGGGGGCAACAGCGGGAACTTCGACCATCTTCAACTGGTAACAGCTACTGGTCAGCATCTGCCCGTACATGGCTGTAGAAATGTGGAGTTCAGGTTAGGCAACAACGTGTATGGACATCGAGTCATTATAGCAGATATCGTCGATGATTGCATATTGGGCCTAGATTTTATGCGAAATCATGACTGCAAGATCGACGTTAATGAAGGTGTTATGAAATGTGGCACAGAAGAACTGATGATGGAAGGTGCTTCATCAGGAAATGTGTACTGCTTACGAAGAACAGTGCTTTTACCCAGGTCCGAAACTATAGTTCCAGTACGTCTTCCACATTATTCTGGCAAAGAACATCGTTGTGTGCTTATAGAAAGTTCAAATCATTTAACACCGTGGAAGATGGCACGAAGTCTTGTGAAATTTAGTAAAGTTGCAGCGGTACGTGTATTAAACCTTTCCGCTGAGGAACAAGTAATTAAGAAGGGTACCATCATGGGCACTTGTGACGGAGTAGCGTGGCTGCGTCGATGTGAAGATCTACCCAGATCTGGCAAAAGACCCGACCCAGGCATTGATGTCTCTACTGTGTTTGAGGAATGTCAACAATACTTGACGAAGGATCAAAGAAGGATGGCGAAGGATTGTTGGTCAAGTATAGCGACGTTTTCTCGACAAATGATGCAGATATTGGGAAAACTGGGTTGGTAAGACACAAAATTAATACTGGCAACGAGGCACCGATCCGCCAGCGACCGAGAAGATTACCAGTGGCCCGTGAAAAGGAGGTTGAGGCCATGATCGATGGGATGCTAAAAGATGGCGTCATCGAACCCTCGTCTAGCCCATGGTGTTCACCTGTTGTCCTTGTGAAGAAGAAAGACGGTAGCCTACGGTTTTGCGTAGATTATAGGCGATTAAATGACATTACAAAGAAGGACAGCTACCCGCTTCCGAGAATCGATGACACGCTGGACACGCAAATTCTTATCACCACAATCGGATGAATGGTAGAGCGTTTTAACCAAAAGCGCTTGAGAGATACTTGCGAAAGTTGTAAGATAGAGACAGAAAGGATTGGATAGCATATACAGCCATTCCCTCTTGTCTTAACCGAAGCGCTATCCATGAAAGCACATCCGTAACCCAGCAATTTGCAAATTTCGGTCGAGAACTAAGGTTGCTGCTGACCTTATTACTGGAATACCCTGATACACCTCGTAGTATAACGGAGTAGTAATGATTTAAGAGATAAGTGAATGACGTTTATGAGCTGTTCGACAGTCAAGTCAGCATCATCAGAAAGGACCAAAACACGTTACGATCGCAACGTAAACAATCAAGGTTTTGAAGAAGGTTCATTGGTATGCTAATAACCCACTTCGAAGCAAAGAAAGTCTCCCAACTTCAAGCCAAATGGGATGGACCGTATCAAGTTATACCAAATATTAACGACGTCACGTACCGTAATACGCAAGCACCCACGAGGAGCATCCAAGATTGTTCATGTGGATCGATTAGCGCGTTTCTATGGAGATTAATGCTCGGGACGAGCATTTCTTGGAAGGGGCAGTGTTAGAATTGACGTATTTAATGTCATTAAATATGGCGGCTAATATGTGAAGTCAGTCCACACAGTCCATAGAGTATGACAATGCGAATTGTCAAATAGCAAAGAGTCTAGTATGTTCTAGATAATTCGCGAACTATGTAGAATGACGTCGACGCTTCGAGCTCAGCGGCCGGACAGGTATATAAGGCGGGCCGACGGGTGCGGGGAGTCTTGTGTTCTACTCAAGAGCGAACGAAGAGCGAAATAACTGCGACTACAAGGAAGAAGCGAGTGATACAGCGATATCTAAGGGATCGTCGAGTGTGATACAACAGTGTGAAGAGTTAACGTGTGATTATTCGTGTGTGTGCGGAAAGTGTTGTGTTATAGTGTGCAGTGTTAATTACGGATTTTAGTGCGTGCGTTAAATGATTAATTAGTACGAGTGTAAGTGTAATTAGTGTTGTGTGTGATTAATATTGGTTAATTAATAAAGTGTGTTACCGTGTTATTCTTCTGTTTGGCAATAATTTATCCGAAACCCCCAGCTCGTAACAATATATTAGTCAATCGTATAAGAAATATCACTTTAAAAACTGCACTGGCTCGGAGACCTTTTTCGACAATGATGTAAAAAGTATAGATTTGTGATATGCTCACAAAACAATTGAAAAAAGTGTTTCGAACGCAGTGACAGCACACATACACATATTTCGAATGAGCGTACATTTACCTAAACAAAAGAATACAAACTGTACTCTCTCCGGCGGTTCGTTTTTGAGGCACGGGTGGCGTATCTACCTTTATATATACAGAATATCATTATTTTCCTAGAAAATAGGGGGGCATTGAGCTTGCGGTTCACCTGATGGAAAGTGTCACCGCCGCCCATGGATTTTTGCAATAGCTGAGGTCACAGGGATGCGTTGCCAGACCTTTATATAAAAATACGCTCTCTTATTGAACGACGCCAGGTCATATCGTTCCGGAAACGTTTCTGATGGTAACTGGTTCCTCAAGCTAATCGTACGCGGCAGAAAATTTAGTACGTATAATTGGAGAAGTTTTCATGCTCTGTATTTCATTTTACCAAACCCGAAAAAAATTACTTCCCAATCTCTCCCTTCTTTTGACTCAAAGAGAGGCTTAGCTAGTCCCAACTTCCAAGTCGAAACCAGTAAGACTGGTCAGCAGTGGCGTGCACAGAGATTATGCGTAGGGTATGCAAATTGAGTGATACTTATCGCTAAAACAGAAAATAATTTTTATTTTTGTCAAATTGAGTGCTGTTTATAATAGCAGGTCGCTTATAGTTTCAAATCTGTTGAGTAAAATTGGCGAATAAGTAGGATCATCTAATATGTTGGCGATTTTCCGGGTTATCTGGATGCACAGTGTATGTACTGCCTATTTGCATATATGGAGTGCACGCCACTGCTGGTCAGCCGTTAAATATATTTCAAAATCCGTCCAATCCTACTAAATGCGTTATTTAAAATGCATTAAATCAACAGTGCAAGTATGTAAACAACGAACACAATCGCAGGGTTGCATCCAGGTACGCGGGGAATGCGCCGAGCCCGCGGCTACCAGCCAATGCAAGTGCCGCTGCACTCTGCATTCATGCATACTAGTGCATGTCCACCGCAAACGCCCACGCACCGCAACCATCACTCCAATGTCTACATTATGCAACCACTCACGATTATCATTCTAACTTCAAAGGTCAAAATTCGTGAGTATGTTTGTTACACCCACATGTTCAAACGGCTGTAGCGATTTTAATAAAATCTGGTACGAAATTAACTGACATCCTTGCTACGATTTACTGACTACCTTTACTTGTACAATTTCATTTTTATTCAAGAACCACGGGTGTTTGTTTGCAAAATCAACTATTTGTTTGAGTATCAAACAAATAGTTTATTGAAAGAGTTTTTGAATGGGTAGGTGCTCAAACATATACGCAACTACTTTTTACACGTTTACACACAAACGCCCTCACACACACCATCCACACACATATACACACAACAATACACACGCAAACGCGCACAGCACACGCACGCGCACGCGCACGCGCACGCGACGCGCACGCGCACACACACACACACACACACACACACACGCACACGCACACGCACACACCCACGCCACACACACACACACACACACACACACACACACACCACACACACACACACACACACACACACACACACACACACACACACACACACACACACACCACAACACACACACACCACACACACACAGTACACACCCACACACACAACCACACACACACACACACACACACACACACACAACACACACACACATACACACACCCACACACACACACACACACACACACACACACACACACACACACACACACACACCACACCACACACACACACACACACACACACACACACACAACACACACACACACACACCACCACACACACACACACACACACACACCACAACACACACACACACACACACCACACACACACACAACAACACCCACACACACACGCACACACACACACACACACACACACAACACACACACACACACACACACACAACACACACACACACACACCACACACACACCAACACACACACACACACCACACCACACAACACACACACACACACACACACACACACACACACATCCCACACACACACACACCACAGCACAAACACAGACACACACACACAACACACACACACACACCACCACACAC